>VZRX01008830.1:145569-195379 GCA_013398075.1 Notiomystis cincta | reverse complement strand
AGTAAGCAGAACACTTTAAGGAGCTCTAAGACCCTTCAGGGCTTCCACACTTTACACTGACACTGAGTTGAGGATGACCTAAATTATGCAAGGTCTCTTTGTGCATTTTTATACCTTCAAAAAAGCAGGTTCTGAAGAACTTTTGCAGGTACTCCATAAAACAAAACTGAAAACTCAAAATATCTGCAAATTATTTGTATGGAATGTATGCAACTTTTCATTACCATTCTGCCAACTCCAAGATTAGGTTTAATTTAGAAGAGTAATCTTTATTGTATTTACAATCTCTGATATTTTGAATATATATGTTTGTCTGTGAAAAGATGCTTTGAATGTGTCATGGGTTTTCTATTATTTTCTTAAATAGTTCTTGTAGCAACAAATGTGTCATAAAGATGAAAAATTACCAAAAGTTTTCTTAAAGTCTATGTAAATAAATGGAAAAGTTTTAAAACTCACCAATGCACCTTTATCTCCAGACTGACCCTCTTTGCCAGGGTGACCCTGTTTTAAGAGAAATGTATCTGATTTGAAAAGCAATAATTTTTAAGGAGTGAAATTTCAGTATAAAACCCCAATTATTTAAACATTTGAATTTCAGGTCATTAATCACATTTCTTCTGTATTATACTAGACACACAAAATTTGAAGGAAAGGTTTTAATTTCAGTACCAATTTAATTTACATAACAAAGGAAAAACTGGACAATAGTTACATTCATGCCAATATTCTCAGGAATAGGCTGACCATTCCTTCTGTTTAGTTAATGTTTCCTTCTGTTTAGTTAATGTTTCAGCATTAAGAGGGATTTTGAAACAGGGGTGATTTATATTGTAGCATGAAGACACTCCTAAAAAAAATTTTAAATTACAGAATTTATAAAAAGATTTAATAGAAGCCTGATTTAGTTTCAACATTCTATGTCTTTGTTATAAAGTGTGACTTCTTTTTTAAACAAAACAAATTTACAACTTAGACTTTGCTCTGTATCACTGATGCTAATACTACAGCACCCAAAATATCAGCCAATCCATTGTTGTAATTTCTTACAAAATTTGCACTAAAATGTTGCAAAATCTACAGGCAATTTAATGAAACTAAAGATTAAGAGATAATTGTGATCAGGCTGCGGGAGGGCAAGGAGATGTGAGGGGACACAGCTGGGACACTGCTCTAAATTGACCAGGGGAATATTCTGTACCATATGATGTCATACTCAGTAACAAAAGCGCAGAAAAAGGAGGAGGAAGGAGGACATTCATAACCAACTTCCCAGCAAGTGGCTGGCCATCTGCCTGCAGATTAGGAGTAGTGAATGAATCCCTTCTTTTTCTTTGCTTGTGTGCATAGCTTTGTTCCACTTATTAAGCTGTTGTTACGTCAGCTCAGGAGTTTTCTTGCTTTTGCCCTTGTGATTCTCTCCCTCGCCCTGCTGTGAGCCAGTGAGTGGGTGTGTGCTTGGCTGCTGACTGGGATCAACCCTCCACAGCACAGGGGTGTATCAGGTACAGACCTGTGCTGACACCTGATTCTCTCTCACCACATTTTTCCCCTGCTTTTAAGGTTTAACAAGATGCAGATGGTAAATGATGCTTGTGTTTGGAAATTAACATTGTTTCCAGTATACAAAAAAGGATAAGGGGAAACATTCAAATGTTTAGACAATGATTCAAGATACAGACACTCGACTGGACTATCATTGCACACTTAACAATTTCCATTAAAATGGTACTTTGGCAGGTAAAAGGGTAGACTGTGAGAGCCCTGGGAACAGTTCTGTGCTTGCAATATACTTGCAGTGACCTTGTTAAACCTTGCAGAAAGTCAGGTTTAAGAAATGTAGGTTTCACCTAAAAGAAAAATTGTAAGGGACAATTGCATGGGGAGGATAGACAAGGTCTCAGAAATAACATTGTCTAATGGCTATTAGTGGTGTAAAAAAAAATTATGGTTTTGCTGCAAGAAAACAAGTGTATGGGCATGCCATTATGGCCAAGGATTCCATTTAAGCTATGCTGCTCAGGTGGTTATACTCTGTCTGCATGAGGAATTGCAGCCTCACAGTGAAGCTGAATTTCTCAGCAATCAGAGTGTGATTTAGGTGTGACCCAGTTGAGACAGTGCAAGAAGCATCTCAAACACGTATCATGCACCTTAGGCCAGGAAGCTGAGAGAGATGCAGTCTATTCCATGTTTCCTCAGAGAACAAGTGGTGAGCATTTTTACAGGTGGTTTGCTCTGCCAGACTGACATGGCAGGATACAGGGGAGCAATATCTGGCCCTTTGTGTGTTAGTAGGTTATTTACACATCCCTGAAGATGTTGCAGATGCATATCATCTTCTGGGACCATATTTAAAAAACCCACAGATGTTTTTAGCAGCTGCTTCAAAAATGTAATTCTCTGAGTTTTAACAGCTCAAATGATATAGGGGTTTTAGACAGATTTTATAATGCTGTTGTCACCTAGGACTACCATTGCTCTTCCCTTCCAATTTGTTTTTGTAACAGGTATCCAGAAGTATTTATCACTTGGTAAAAGTAGTTAAAGATTCAAAGGATTAAATATTTGTTTACTTACAGGAGGCCCATCAGAACCAGCAAGGCCAGGAAGGCCAGGCTTGCCTTGAGGTCCCTAAAGGCAGTAATAAAAACACATCTTAAAAACAACAGCAAACATGTCCAACATATGTGACTCTAAGAGCTAAGGACATACAATGCAGTCATACCTAAATCCCTTGATATGGATATCAGGGATAAACCAAAAGCTAAAGCCAGAATGACATTTTCATACCAGTTATAAGTACACGGGCAGTTCTTACAATGTTTAGCCTACAAAAATGACCCATAATTTTCAGTGCAAGGCTTGCCTGAGAACAGGATTCAGGAATTACCCTATGAACATGCACACACATAGCACAAGGTGAGAAAGAGTTCTCCAGAGTACAAAATGAAGTACTATTTAGAATTTCAGGAAAAGAAGGATTCACCAATGAAAGTTATCAACAATTCAAGAGGCAAAGAGTGCATGGTACAGAACTCCAGTTCTCAGAGCTGAAAGGCATGCTATGCCTTTGGGAAAGCCTAGGAAATGCAGATATTGTGGAACCTGTCCATTTTGCTAGAATACACTGACAGGTAAAAAGTATTAATTTCTCCAAAAGAATATAGTTAACAGTGAAGAGGAGAAAAATCAAAGAATGAATTGAGCAGGAATTCAGCAAAAAGTGGAGAAAAATAAAATTAGCATAAAAATTCAATAGTGACATTTTTTAAATGAATAGAAGACATGTTTCAAGCCACAAGGACATGTGCAAACAGATGAGAAAAAAGCCACCAAAGGACACTATGATATGCTAATTACACTGCAGAGTTATGTCATAATATAATCCTTGAAAAAAAGAACAGAATCAGACTTGAGTAGGTAAAACTTCATCATTAAAAAGAGATTAATAAAAATAATTTTTGCAGCTTGCTGTGAAATTAAGTAACATGCAAGTACACATTGTTTAATATTGTGGGTAGGATTCTAAAGCAAATAACAGAAAATTTATCCAAAATAAAGGGAGGAAATTATACTTGTGAAAAAGTCTATATGAGAGCAAAGCCATTGGTTATTCATTTATTGATGATTTCAGGAAGATCTAATATTTAAATTTAGGTTACTATTCATTAAAAGACAGCAAAGCCATCAAGCTCATAAACAAGGCTGTTGGACAGAACTGACTGTGAAATAACAAAATAATGCTCTAACTTACTTTTTCACCAGGAGGCCCAATAGGACCTTGAGGACCAGGAAGCCCCTGTTAGAAAGAAACCACTGTGAGAAACCAGGGAGAACAATGTACATACATTCACCCTACTAAAGGTCCCTCATTAATCTTTTAAACACACTGGCAAATATAAGTGGCTTTTTTCCCCCCTTACAAGTTAGATCAGGAGTTTTGTGTGAGCCTTTTGCACAAGCCACTATTCTGGCAGTAGGTCTGTAACAAGATCCTATTCAGAACCCTCCTCCAGGTGTGGCCATTCCTGCTGCATTCCAGGAACACTGAATGAGTCATTTTTCTCCTGAATGAAAAATCCCTCTGAAAACTTACTTGAAAACTCTGCTCCCACTGCCCTCGGCACATTTGCAGCATTATTTATAAAATCCTTGAAGCTTTATCGGTTTTGCACTTGAAAAGCTAACCTTTTAGTAATTTCCATTTATTAAACATTTGCTGCACATTACATGGTATTTCTTAAGAGTTATTTTACACTTACTTGTGGGCCTGGAATTCCTTGCTGACCAGGAGGTCCTGGTTCCCCTTGAGGACCCTACCATGCAAAAAAATAGTAGGGCATTAGGTTTGCATTTCTGCACTACAGATCTTCATTGTCAGGACTAAAAGGAGTACAAACTCATCTTTGTTCCTCCCTCTTTAAAGTCTACCAGCAACTTTCTCTCCAGTATGAAAGTTTTCATGCTAATGAATATCATGACCTTTTCTTTAATAGAGAATAACGGCCCACACATAGGAGCTAAGCACTGGAGTCCATGGTGCTAAAGGAGTCTGAGGGAAAGCCTGGTTAGGCCTTTTGGCTGACAACTAAGTAACAGAAGCCTTGTCTTTTCCATATAAAATCATAATGAATCCAAAGAGTTGACAGAAAAGTTTAATTAAATGGAAGGAATGGCATAGCTGCATAGCTGTGGAAAGCATTCTTAGAATCTTTGTCATTCCCAGTTTACTTACTCACCATGTTTCCCTTTGGGCCTGAAGGTCCATCAATACCTGCAATGCCCTACAACGAACAATATAACAAGAGCAACTTTCAGCGGACTCCCATTTTTCCTTCTGGAAACTGCAAATACAGGACAGCTCATACGTACAGGTTGTCCAGGGGGCCCAGGTGTTCCTCTGGGGCCCAGTAATCCCCGTGGACCCTGGAAGAGACAAAACCCTCATTGACACTTGCATGATTTTTTCTGAACAGAGATGCCTGTGAGCAGGACTGGCCAAGGAATGGAAAAAGGAGTAGGAAGGATGAAGGGAAGGCAGCATGGGTGTTTAGGAAGAAAGAAAGAAAGGAAGAAAGGGAAAAATTCACTGATAACAGATTTTCCTTAAGGACAATATATGTCTGAACAGGATGTCAGTGGAAGGGCAAGATTTGATTAGCCTCTGTATGGTCACTTCAGAGAAAGGAGGAGATTGGTATTTATATTTCCTGGTGCAGAACATTGGCACAGCATCTTCCAATAAAATTTCAGCTATGCCTTGGCCTGAAGGTCTGACCTAAACACTAACATACATATTTGTATCTCTTTCTTTTGAAAACATGATGGTATGTCATACTCTTTACTACTATTCTATGTGCAAAATTGTGTTTTTATCTGTAGTAAACATTCAATAAGTAATTAAAAATTGCTAGTATTTTTATTACAATAAAGACAAGACATTCTGGAAACAAAAATCAGATTTCTTCCTCTTATCCCTAAAAACTTTCACAAAAGCCCAATGCCTATTCTCATAAATAAGATGAACAATATTTTGGTCTGTAACATAATCTTTTGATTCTTCACCATGTGAATGAGTACAAGTTTTCATCATTGTGCCATCATTCATGTCATGCTGCTGAAGCAGGCAGAACAGAGTCTCCAGTCTCCTTATGTATGATATAGTCACAAATCACTGACACTGACTGCAGTGACTTCTCTGTACTTTGTGAGTAGGCAGCAGTAGATCAGACATTTAGGGTAAAATTCCCCTTTCTGAGGCTTGATTTCTTGCCTGCAATGCGGAACTCTCTTCTGCAGTGACAGCACCTGCAGAATTCCAACTGACAAGAGTGGAAATTCTGCATGTGAAACAAGTGTAAAATACACAATGAAGCATGGTAGTGTGAAAAAAGAGGAAAACCCAGGCCTTACTTTCTAATAAGTTGATGTTTAGATAACACTTTAAAAGCAACTGGGGGTTGGTTGTATTCTGATGTATCAAGGACAGCAGAGACTGATTTTACAGCATAGGATAAGAAATAGTATTTGTGATTCTATATCCTTGACATAGATATATCCTTGACTTAAATCCTAATCCTGTTAGTGGTGTTTTGACTCTAACAAAACTGTCCATTTGTTTGATTTTCAGCCAGAAACAGTGTTCTCTATATTCAAACACATGAAATAATTTTTATACCTGCAATTCAGAACAGTTCAATAGAATAGAAAAATATCTGAATGTGACTTTTATTTCTAACAGAAACAGAAGAATAAGAAAGAATTGCTTACAGCTTCACCTGGGAGACCTCTTGGTCCAACTTCCCCATCTTCTCCCTGTTTTTGTGCAAAAGGAAAACAAGTTTTAGAAAAAACCTAACATTTATCATGACCTTATTCCCATTATAAGAGGATTCACTCTAGATTTTCCTGTGTGAATAGCAACTTACTCTTGATCCATCTTCACCAGGTAAGCCAGGAGGTCCCTGTGGGCCACGGTCTCCCTGTAGGATAAGGAAAGTCATTAAAATAACTGCTGGAAATTTTTGCTGCTGGAAACAATAATGGATGGGAAGGGAAATGAAAACAAATATCTTAGCTGAAGTTTGATGTGTCAAAACATGTCTTGACACAGTGATACAAATCTATAAGTTATAGTATTCAGTAAAATCTTTCATTACCTTAGTATAAGAACAGATGAGCATTTTTGAAACAATGAATAATTTGTGTTTGTACAATTTCACTGAGTAAAAAGAGTTGGACTTGGTGATCCTTGTGTGTCCCTTCCAACTCAGAATATTTTGTGATTCTCTGATTCTGTGATTTTTGGCCCCAGAACATACACAAGCTACTGCTACAAAAGGTAGTGTTACCCACATTTTCCTTTGTCTCATCACTACCTTCCCTCTCCCCTACACAATGCATTACTGCCAGTAAAATAAGATGTGTACATGGGGCAGAAGTTAAGAAACCGGTTGCAGGGCCCAGGGATATCCAGAGATTTACTAACCACCTTTCAGAATCATGAGCCCTGGCACCACCTACTGAGAGCCTTGGGACTGGTTTGTCTGAGGCTTTGGAAGGCAGCCAGACTTCCACACTTCCCCTCAGAGGTTGGGGCTTTTCAAGTCTATATATGCAGAGCTTCAGTAGATTTTGGACCATACTTTAAGGATTTATTTTTCTTTCCCAGTTCCTAAAGAGAACTAGTGTGCTACAGAGCTCAAACACCACTGACTGACCTCCTTCTGGGCAGAGGGCTTTGAGACTGTGACTTCCTTCTGGCATTGGACAGCACCCAAGTATTCATGCTGTTTGCCTTAATTTTATCAGTGTCTCCAAGGAGGCTGACCACTGCTGGGGATTCTGGTAGAGATATATGGAGTCACTGTTCAGTGGCTCTGTTCTTTACACTTCCAAACTTTCCTAGGGAATTTTAGGTAACCCTCATATACCCACAGCACATCCCTCAATACTAGGGATGTTAGGATTTTATTCTACTCCCTTTCTGTCCTCCCCCAGCATGGAAGAGAAAGTGGAATTTTATGAACTGCTCTCTTATACCTTCAAGATGAATTAATACAGCAATTTCTGTATTTTGCTAGGTTCTACAATTACTCAATGTTATCTGCAGGTAGAGAATGTGTTTTTCTTCATGCTAAATGACGATTCTGAAAGATGACACGTGACACAGTCGGTCCTCTGGCTTCCAATTAATGCCCAGGTGAAGACTGACTTAGACTTTCAGATACTGAAAGAGTTCATCCCCTTAAAGGCTATCTTTCCCTTCTTGCAGTCACATAGATATGGATTAGGTGTGCTTTCAGTGTCCTGGTATTGTCATTCAGTAAGAACAAAATTTCCCATCATTATCAGCATTCTCAGTTTTTCAGTTCTCTATTTCCTCACTTCAAGTGTTCTCTTAAAGCTTGAAATTCTTTCTCCTTGGATCTATTTTAAAAGTATATAGCTTCTTGGTTTTATACTGAAGAAGAGTTGTGCATCTAATAAATCTAAACAAGAAAAGCTCAAAGTGACAGATAATGAGGTTAAAAGAAATATGACATCATGGATGTGATCTGCTCTACACTGGAAGTCAGAGAATCTCATTCAGTTACTCCTATCTGAAAGCTTGTGTTTGACAGAGACATAACATAAGAGAGACATTCATTTTGCAACTCATACGTCCAATATGACTAATTCTAAAATCAGTCCTGAAACTTCTACTCTTAAAGTTATGAGTTTTCAACATTGATTCTTTTACAACTGAAATATAACTTCAACAGAAGTATTTCACTTGTCTTGCTGTGTTTATTATTGCAAGCCAAAGAGAACTGAATATTTGCATTATATGTTGTCACTATATAAGACTCCAAGAGCTATAGCAATTTTATCTGGCTTTGAACTGAGCTGCTTTCACAAGGACAATAGTGCATACATTTACAGAACATTTCCATGGAAACACAAGAATGTAGTGATTTCTAAATAGCAGGATAAAAGAAATTATGAAAGTAAGTCATTACTATTTTGCAAATTTGAAACCAAACTAATTTTTCTATTTTTGGGGTAGGGAGGGGAGGTGTGTGTTAAATTTCTCATTTTGGGGGGTAGAATATATGGAACAAATTGAATATTTGAAAAAAAAAATTTCTTTATGACTTGGAAGGTGCCCCAGACAAGTCTAATATTCCAGGCTGGAAAGTAGATACACAGTGCCTGACTCAGGCCAAATTTCTGCCCAGCCCTCCGAGTGCAGGTGCCAAGTGCTTAATGCCGAGCCCCCTCTGCTGTTGGCCTGCTGAGCACACTGGGCTTCCATTATGGGATGCACTTGCTGCTTTACACTCTTTACCTAAAAGAGGATGATTAAAGAGGAGTAACGAAATTCTTCATGACAGCAGAAGTTCTTTCTCCATTGCAAAGAGAACTCAAAAGATTATCCTTACATGCTATTAAGAAGAACTGCGTTAGGGTCCGGTAACCAACACAGCCGAGCTGTTCTGGGAAATACAACTGTGCTTACCCACTGAAGGGTGAGGGTGAGGTAATAATTCCTTGGTCATTGAGTTTTAACACATATGGAAATGTCTTTGCTGACATTGCCATTCACTGTTTTATGCTGCACTGCTCTTCCCAGGACAACAGTAAAGGAGGGACACTCAGCAGGGTGCTAGCACCTAAATTAGGAGTATAATCTGAAGCAGAAATCCCTGGCTGTGATTATTTCTGCACTTTGTAGGGAAAGATGAAATCTCATTCCATAGATTTATATGACAAAAGGAAAAAGTACTTTAGTTGTTTTAAATATTACTAAAAATGTTCCTAATTTATCTGACTTGACTGTGACCTTTCTTTAAGCAGTAGTTGTTGGAATAAGCCCCACTAAACAATTCAGTTTGTAATTGAAATATTCATATAATTTTTTTTTGAGCAAGCTTCTAAGCAAGTTAAAATCTGGCATGCTCCTGATACAAAACTTCATGATAATTTCCTTTCCCTATTATTCTTGCCTTTAGAGCAATGACTTAAAGTCCAACAGGCAAATTCTTGAACTAAGAAAAATTAGAGCAAAACCTAGTTGAAAATGTGATCCCGCAAATATATTTAAATTATAAATATGTATACTTGTCTTCTATTGATTATTGATATTACTCAAAAATTTGAGTAATACATTGCCTGATAGTATAGATATTATTTGTAAAGTGGAAAGCTGACATTCTGTTTCAACTTTCCCCTCAGTCCTCAGTGCTGTTCTTAATGAATAATGCATTATTTCTGGGACTCTATTAGTTTGGTGTTGTATAAATGTACATATTTTTCTTCTTACCCGGTTACCTTTGTCACCAGGGAGGCCAGGAAGACCATCAAATCCTCTGTCACCCTAAGAAAGAAATCACAGCTTTAGTAAATGACTTTTAAATTGTCTGAACAAATAGTGCCTTCACCCTAAAAGTTAATTTCTACCCTTGGTTTTATGCACATTTTTGTTACTGAATGTAACACATGGGGGTGAGCATATAGACCAAACTCACAAAATTTGCTCCTGCAAATTGTAGCAAGAGAAGTTGCTACAGCTTTTTCAGTGTACTGTAGTTATGCAATTTGTCAAAAGAATTTTCACATTGAAATGAAAAGCTTGATTTGAGCTGCACTTTGCAGTTGCAAAACGGACTTTACTATTACTGATACTCTGCCACTAGAAACTAACCCAGAGAGAGAGAAATCATGCCCCAAGAATCGAGTTTCTTCAAGGTCAGACTACTAGGAATTACCATTAATTACCATATTTTAAATGGATGATTCATTCTCAGCTGTTGTATCTGACCCAGCTATCTGAAACCTCAGTATTTTCACTTGCGACAAGAATTTTGGGTTGGCCTGACTGAAACTGTGGTACCTACATAAAATCTGTCTGCCCATTCCGAGACTGAAATAAACCCTCAGGTCTCATTATTATTTACCTTTGCACCAGGTTCTCCTGGCATTCCTCTGGCACCGTCAGCTCCAGGACGTCCCTGCAAAAACCCAAAGGGGCAAAGATTTGAAAATGCAGTGGAATCAGTTAATATTTAGATACATTTAAATAAAAACTATTTACCCACAGCAGAACTGATCTATATGCTACCTACCCTTTTGCCAGCTTTTCCACTTGGACCAGGAGCACCTTGGACACCACGAGGACCCTGTATTTAAAGAGGGTAATTCTTAGAATCACATTAATGTCAGCAAAAAGCTAGTAAAAAACCTCACCTTAAGAACAACATAGGATTTTTTCTACACAAAGCTGCATTTTGTTCCCTAGGAGATAGATTCTGGTTCCCAGATTTCCATTAGTTTTAAAATGAATATCCAAACTGGCCTTAGCACTAACCAATTTTAACACCAGTTTTCATAACATGGCACTATCCATGGCATAAGTCATCCTCTAACATGGAATTTTCTTACATTCTTTTCATGGCTTTAAAGATCTAAGTCCTGTATTCTGAAAAACCTTTTTCCTCTCATGCCAAAATTATTTTATACCCATTAAAATTATTTAGTGAATACTAAAGTCTGCTTATTTCAGATCCCTAACTTATTCCCAAACATGAGTAATGAGTGCTAGTAAAGAGCTCACATGCTGTCTTAGCTTTACACAACATGGGTTTAACTAGAGAGAGACTGAATTACCCCAGACTGAAAAAACATTCCACTTTCCAAACGTGTAATTTTCACTGATGACTTTATGGGTGTGACTGTGGAAATTTTCTCATCCCCCATCCAAATGCATTTTCAGGTGAAAAAAAGCAATGCTAAGGACAAGTCATCCAAAATTATTGTGTAGGAAAAGAAAAAGCATTACAAATGTAAGTAAGCAAACTGAAAGACTGACATGCTGTTCAGAAAGCTTTTTTCTTTTTTTTTATTGTTTTATTTTTTCTACTGCAAGTATCCACATGCAGTTTTAAGACAGGTACGTAGTAATGTATTAAATCCATGATACTACTTGAGATCTGCAAAATCATGGTTTTGAATATTTCTTTCATGATTTCTTTCACAATCTCCTTATTGCTTTTAGGCTTAAACTGAAAGATCTCCATGTGTTTCAGTGCTCTTTGGCATCACCATGGAGAAGTTTATATAATAGTAGGCTGAGAAGTAAAATATGCACTGATTCCTAAAGACTTATTCCTGCTATGTCACAGTTTTCTTGAAAATAGCCTATTTAATTACCAACTAAATTCAACCTCCCTCACCTTATGAGTTCTGATAAGTTCAGAGCCCAAGGTCATCCAGTTGCAGACTAACATAGGGTTATTGAACAGAGAAAAGAGCCTGAAGTGACAATATTAAAACAGGTTTTCAAGTGATGATACTCTACATGTGATAACTGCTCTATGTTATACAAAGATTGTTGCTTTTGTATTTCAGGATGAACAATCAAGCTATTGATTTTAACCACGATTTTAATATTGATCAAACTATTGAATTTATAAGATAGTATCATGAAGGATATTTTTCTTCAATTGCATGCAGGAAGCATATAATTGATTGATTTCTTCTAATTGATACGAATACATTTTCTTAAAGATTAAACATGCAAAAACATTACAGGGAATTTTATTGTACCTGGGGACCCGGTTCACCACTTTCACCCTTAGCACCTGCTGCTCCAGGTCCACCCTTGACGAAAAAAAACCAACATATATTGTTTAGCAAACAAAAGCCTCTTTAAACTAATAAGTTACTCTCTATTTCCATACATGAATTACAGGGAGAAACAACAAATAATCCTCTATTCCTCAAGAGGTGCAAATTCACCATTTGTATCTACAGATATACCTTGATATATCATTGTCTAAACATTAGGCAGAAATATTTCTCTTACCAAAGAAAACTCCCATGGATTTGAATGCGAAATGTAACTCTGTGTTCTATATTAGTATTTGAGAGCTAAGTATGAGCACAGTAACAACAGAAGTAGTGCAGTCAAAAGTACGTCCATTGTAGGGAATAAGACAGAGCTGAAAGCCACCTCTTTTTACCTTTATTTCTGTGTTGTACAGAAAATAACAGTCTCAGAGTTCAATCCAAAGATCACTGTAGTCAATGAAAAGTACCCATTACTGAAGTAATGAACTTCAGTGATGCTTTAATCAAGTCCTTTGTGCATCTGGCCCTGAAGAATGTGGAGAATCTATAACTACATTTCTTTATTATCATGAAATGAAGATAAAGATTTTAAGAGTATATTTAAATCATAAACAGACCTAAACCAGATATTCATCCGTACTGTACATAGAATCAGGGGCAGAACTAGTGAAAGTAAGTTAGTGGTCTCACAAAAACAGACAAAATAAACCAAAAAATCTTGGCATTCACACGTAGAATACAGTTTCAAGGAAAGAAGAACCAGGAGTTTGTTACTATGTGCAAAAGAATAGTTGCATTTTTGACCTTTGAAACAGGTTGTGACCCAAAGTATGTATTTAATATAAAACAAATGTTGTAGACCTTTGAAAACTGATAATCCTTCTATCTTAACATTGGAAGAAAGAAGTAATCTAATGGCTTGGCTTGGTGCTGAGTCTCACATCTTGGAGTGGAAAGATCCTCACTGATCTTGCAGGTATTGATTCAAGTCCTAAGCAAATTGAAAATCAGATCCCAAACTGGTACTGGCAGTGCAGGGAAGATTGGTTTTGGTAGGTGTTGACTCTTTCTTTGGGTTTCTCTGATGTGAGATCTACTTTTAATTAATATAATCGATTACATTCAATATCTGTAGGCACACACTTTTTATGTTAACTAAGCACGTGAACCTCAGACTCAACTAACGCTAGACTGGGGCTACGTTTAAGATTTTAGTAACTAGTATGTTACTGATGTTATCTTTTTGGTTACTAATTAATTTAACAAAATAAAATTCAAATAGTAAAAGTTCCAACTTTTCCATTCTTAAAAGAAGCTGGGTAGAAAAACAATTTACAGACCAAGAAATGTGCTTTCAGAACTGGAGGCAAAAAATGTTTCTAGATGAAAGAGTTGGATTTCTAGAGCCTCCTGGTGGTTTAGAAGCAAAACAACTATTAATATTATTAATTTGTTGAACTTTGCATACAGGAATTCACTTTTTAAAGGCTTTTAAAACACAAAAGCATGAGTATGAAGCCAGGTTATATATCTGCTAAAGGTATACAACCCACTGTCAGTACCATATCAGGCTTTGCAAAGTACTCCTTGCTTACAGCAGTTCCAGAGTTTTCTCTGTGTAGACTGAATGTGACCCTTTAGGCTGCTTGAATTAAATACACTGCTGGAAATAGTGCATGGGTTTGTTATACAGACCAAATATATTTGACTCTTTGTAAGAATTGCATACCGAGTTGTGATGAATCAGGAGTCTGTGAGCCAGATCCTCTGCTTGGTAGCTACTATTTACTTTGGAAGAATTACTCTAGAATTCTAAAGAACTGCTCTTGTACAGATCTACTTAAAAATACAAGTGTACACAGTCCATATAAATACTAAGATATTTTAGCATCCACAGGCCATTTCCAGATCATCTGGTGTTAGCATCAAATTTAGTTGAATCAAATGCAGGATTGAAATAAAAAAGTGTAGTTCTTTTAGAAATCTGTGTCTCTTTATTGTTCATGCTGAATTGAATGCCTCTTAAAAACTTTTTAGATTCAGCTTCACTCATACTGAGTGAAGGTGATTCTGTACATTCTTGCTTTAGTATCTCTTTCTGTAGAGTTTCATAATAACTACAACAAATTGTATTAGTAGTATTGCAGAGATAATTGACTGTAGAGGCATATTTAATTATTTATGTAAAACTGTTCACTAGTTTTTTAAGTCCAGCAGTGTGCTCTATCCAAACACCACAAAATCTACCATAAAAACTCATTTAGTATTTAGGTTGCATTGTAGACCTTGAATAAGAATACAAACTATAGCTTTAATTATTTAATATTAATTTCAAATAAGCACAAAATAAGTAGAAATACAGATGTGTAGGCAGGGCCAGAATGAGATCCATGGGCTACATTGCCATGTTCTTAAACCTGTGCCCCTGTTTGGTCTACATACCACAGGACCTGGTCTTCCAGTGAGTCCCATGGGACCAGGTGGACCTCTCATAGCAATCTGAGAAAACAAACAGAACAACAGGTGTCAAGAAAAAGCTGCCACCAGCATACATGTTCTACATTGACATATTTTTAGAATGTGTTAGCAAATACCCCCCATCTTTGACTTCACATCCTGCAGGATAAAAAACAAATTAGGTTTTGGCTCCTTGTGCTCACCCTAGCTTGCTGAAGAATAGCTTGTGCTTGAGCTTCCTGAGCTGAGATTGTTGGGCCCTTCTCACCATCTCCACCAAAGCGGAACTGCAAGTACCAAAACAAGAAAAGGATTTAGAATTTATCAACACTAAATCATACTTGTTACTTACTGCAATGGTGCAAACTACTTCAAAGACACAAGGTCACAGTCTTTAGTTCATTCCACTAACTTCAGAAGACGGCTGCATGGAGGCCACTGCATCCAACATGAGTATTAAGTCATTGGTGGTAGGAAATAAAGTCTAAATTTAATCCTTTATGAGCAAATATTTTCCTGATTTCATAGGATTTTAGTTTCCATTTGTTTCCTTGTTTATTTAAAAAAGAGGCCAAAATAGACTTTAATTGCCTGCAAAACATCAATAAAAATATGTACCAAAATTCATGAATTCTCTGTACATTGGTAGCTACCCACATTAAAAATGCAATAAAATTTAAGGCAGACATAAATTTGAAAAATGTTTGGTATCTAAAATAAAACAGTTTTCTGTAATTTCTGACAATTTCAAAATAAATTACAGAATAAAAATTTAAGTGCTCAGTCCTGTGCTCCTGGACTGTTATTGCTCATGAAACTGCTGGCAGAAGCTTTGCAGAAATGCTGGGCTGCAACAAGAAGCAGAGTTCTCCAAAGGTATGGCATAGGCACACTGGGTATCAGGGCCATGAATCTTGCACTGCCCACAACAGCTTGTCCAGTTTGCCTATGCCCAGAGTAGACACGAATCTTTTGCATCCATACACACACTCAGGAATAATTAATTCCAAGCACACAGTGCTTTTTGTACCCCTGCACTGCAAGATACTTTAACAGCTTTAAGCTTGTTCCTCCACCTGCTAAAACAGATGGTGTTTTGCTTTCACTCCAGTGGGAGCAGAGTTGGCTATGTGTATATATTTCTATTCAAAGGATGCACTGACTCTTCAAAGAGGACACTGAAGTCCGATTTGAAGCATGGAATACTTAAAAATCTCCCTGTCAATGACACTTGAAAGCACACATGCCTGTTGGGAGTACAGGCCCACTGTACAACAGCAAACTCGTTGTTTAGGACATATAGTAGCAAAATATAGTTACTGTTAAAAATTTAAGGTGGTTTTCAGTGTTTGTAATTCATTCATGTAGGTTGCAATCTGACAGCCATGCAGGAGCTAAAGCATATGGTTGTTTTGAGGAAAAAAAGAGGTATCATATATATGAATTTCAAATGCTTATACCATGAAAGAAACTCTATATCATTCTCTCATTCCACAGACAAAATTAGATGAAAAAAGAAAATACCTATGCATTTCTTGAAAGACAATTCCACTTTTGTAGGCTGCTTACCATGTAACCATAACTTACCGGCAACATTAACATGGTACCTGGGGGACCTGCTAAACCATCAGCACCAGGAAGACCAGGGCGACCAGGTGGACCCTAAGAGAACAAAGACACGAGAGAAAAAAGATGAGAACAAAAAGGTAAGTTATGTAAGATAAACCTTTTGAGTCACTTACATAAATTTTCACTCATAGCATGGCTTAGAAAAGACCTTAAAGATCTAGTTTCAACATCCCTGCCATGGGCAGGGACACGTTTCACTAGACCAGGTAGCTCAAAGCCTCATCCAACCCTGCCTTGAAGAGTTTCAGGGATGGTGCAGTCATCTGGGCAACCTGTTACAGGGCCCCACCACTATGAGCATAAGGAATTTCTTCCCAATATCTAATCCAAACCTGCTCTCTTTCTGTTTAAAAGCCTTCCCTCTTGTCCTATCACTATGGGCCCTTGTAAAAAGTCTCTCAGCAGCCTTCCCCCACAGCTCAGCCTGTCTTCACAGAGGAGGCACACAGGAGCGACAGAGACACAGAACCACCTCCCTTGACTCGCTGCTCCACTCCTTTCATGCAGCCAAGGATACGGTTGGCTGCAAGTGTATGTTACTGGGTCATGTCAAGCTTCTTGTCCACCAACACCCCCAAGTCCTTCTCTGCAGGGCTGCTCTCAACCCATTCTCATCCCAGACTAATTGCTGTAATTATATGTTTGTGTCGTGTCTGGTCCATGACAGGCACATGACATGCTTAGTAAAGAATTTCCTTACGATGAATTCAGTAAGCAGCCAGTTACAAAACTAAGTACTGTCGGGAGTTATTCCGTTACTATGTGTTAAAATTCCCATTTTATAAGTTCAAATTCTGGAATATTTAGGTTAACCTACAGAACAGAAATATGAAAGAAGTTTACTAGCAAGGTAAAGCATTGTTGGGATTTTACTATTATTATACAGTGAAGCAATAGCATCTTCTCAACATTTTGTATATATAAATACAGCATGAATATGCTGGATTCATCAGGAAACTATCACTCGTAAAACACAGGAAAGTCTTTCAGTACCTCATTTTCCTCAAATAAATGTATTTAGGCTGTTTTAAAATTGTGTTGGTGGTGGCAATAGGAAAAGGCTTATGAGAACGTGAAGACTAAAATAACACCTTAAATTTTAATTTGTTTTGCAACTGGATAGGTTTCTCAAGCAACATATTATTTAATATGACCAATAAATTCTTCCAAATCATCTAAATATTATCCATCACTTTCAATATTCCCATGTGTTTTGATTCTGCAAAGTTTGTTTTTCTCTATATTTGTACATATTATAGCTGAGGCTGTACAGATTTTTAAAAAATTCATTCAATTCCATATGAAATTTTTGTATCTATTACTTTAGTATATTTCAAAGCACATCAAAACAGAAAAATACAAACAAATCAAAACGTAAACACCTTCCTGTATTTACAGTGCATATTTCTACCACTAAGAAAATGTTTGTCCAGATTCTCAGTCGATTTGCTTAGCTGAATGAATCAGCCTCAGTTCCACTAAACTTCTAACCTATGTGGATCTATTTCAGATCAGGATCTAACTCACTCTTGTAGCAATTAGTGCAAGATATCCCATGAATGCATGGGATAATCTGGTTGTTGACTTACCCTTTCACCAGGGTCACCTGGAGGACCAACAGGACCTTGTAGACCTGGGGGACCTGTAAGACCCTATAGAAAATGAATGACATAATTATGCTGAATGCTTGCAGACATTTGAACTATTTTTATTCTGGAAAGTTATGATGAGCACATATTTGGATAAAATAATTTATAAGGCAGCATTTTTTTTTTTTTTCATACAAAGATTTATAACATTAAAACATTTAAAACATTTTTCATGTGCCCTCAGCTTGTAGCAAGCTGTCACTGAACATATTAGAGACGACCCTTTGCTATTCCCTTCTAAAAGTGCTAAGTCTAACAAACATTTGGGAACTATAATAAGACCAACATTGTGTTAAGTCATGATTTGAAAAGCACAGTGGATAAATCAAATGCGATAAAGGAAATTGTGATAAATCTACTTACAGCAGGTCCTCTTGGTCCTGGCGGTCCTTCAATGAGCATACCCTAGGGGTGGATGAAACACAACATGCATTTATTATTTTGCAGAAAAACATAAAAAATCTTTTCATCTGAACTTCTGAAGCTAATATTTCTTAATGTTTTGCCAAACTTTTCCAAAAAAATCTTCTCTCTACAATTACTAGAAAGAGAATCTGAATTGTTGTGTGGCATTAAAAGTGAGGAAGACTGCCTTGCTCTTGCTGAAATCTGTAGTGATGGTGTTACCTGTGCCTAAGCTGAAAGTTATCTGGGCAGATCTGTCCAAGATGTAGTTACTAGATGGCCTGAAGATCAGATCAATGTTCTGTTTTCTTCTGCACAAGAAGATTCTCCTTTTTTTAACAACATTTGGTTAGCCCTTCATGTAACCAAAGGAGTAGCTGGAACAGACCACTGTCAATATTCACTTTCTACCATCCACATTACAGGGACTGTTTCAGAGATCATGGATAATGTGGATGCTGTCATCCTATCATGGACAGCAATGTTTGATAACGATGCATTAACAGTGAATATATGTTACACAGTGCTACTGAAAAGCTCCCTGACATCTGTACTTACAGGTTCAATCACAGCTGGTTCTCCCTTTTGGCCTTTTTCTCCGTAAGCCCCATGTCCTGTCACCTGGCCAGTAAAAACAACCCCAAAAATGAAAATAAGTAGAAGGTCCAAGGACCCAGTACAATAAAGAATTGCAGCAACCTTTAACTGAAAGCTAAAGCTGGAACTGGTCTGTGCTATAAAAAAATCTATCACAGGTGCAAACCATATAAATCAAAAATACTTAATACATGGGAAATGGAAAATGCAAAAACTGCATGCATACTTTCTCCAGGATTAGATATTGTCAATTTGTACTTTTTTAATGGGATGCCACATCCCATGAGTGTATATCCTGTGCTTTACATTAGAACTTTGGAATTAGAATCTAAAACTTCTGTGTGCAAGTCACACCATTGTTTCTTTTTATATTTGATTGAAAATATTTTTGGGGATTAACAAAGATTCTTCATGGCTTTAAGAATTAAACAGCCTAGAGTACAATGGAAAGAAAGATCCCTTGGTCCAATATGGACAGTACCTCTCAAGCTCCTAATTTCATTCATGAGACATCCACAACATGTAAAGTAATCTGAGGAGGGTCTGTAATTTCATGGCATAAAGGAGAAAGGAGATCAGTGGCACTGTGGACGCTAAAGGATATTTCACCGATTCTGCCTCCTCACTACATGAAATAGCATCAACTGCCAATTCTTTGAGGACCAGCTCTGTAGGAAGTTTTGGGTTCTGGATTAAGGTAATAGAAGTACCTAAACTAATGGAAGAAAGAGATTCAGGTTTCAGACAAAGAAAAAGAAACTGATTTCTTTTTTTAAAACCATGAGATAATGTATTTTTTCTTCAGAAGTACCTCTCTCTTGATTGTTAACATACCCACTAGAAATCAAGTTCTGACCAGTTTAAAATTTGAAATGCCTTTTTTTTTTTTTTTAATCTCAGTAGAGTGACTCCACATTTATTCTAAAATAGCTGGGGATTAATAAGAATAGTAAGGGTAATGTTACAGTATTTCAATATGAAATATTTTGGAATGGAAAAACAGAGATTCACAGACTGTGCACTGTGCATTGATTTATAAAGACACAGGTCTCACTAGTAATGATGTTCATAAACCCACGGGCAGTTCATAAAAATCAAATAGCACGAGGTATAGACAATTATGTTTTATTAGATTAACATAAATTACTTGTAAAAAAATGACATCAGTGTCTCCATCTTTGGAAATCTTTCCCCTTTTTGAAAGTTCTCAGGTACTGAGTACTTTCCATCTTGCCTTTTTAATCACAGGTAGAACTTCAGTTATTCTGAATACGTCCATATGTCAAAGGAAAATGACGTATCTCTGGTTCAGCAGATGAGAGCTGCAATAAAGCCTGCACAGACCAGAGCCTGTGTTCTAATTCGAGATTCCTGACTCCTTCAGCTTTGTATCAAGGCATTTTAAGTTGAAATTTACACCAGGGGATAGAGTCTACACAGTCATTTGCTTAATGCAGGCACAAATGGTGCCTTATGGGCTCTTTGCTTTGCAGATAATCTGACCTTTTCTGTGTCATTCTGCCACACTGTCCCCATGTGGGCTAGAAGGAAAAGAGTGCACTTGTATCACGTTGCACGGATAAGGATCATTAAAAAAGACAATGACCCCAACAGGGTTTAGAAAGGAGCGGTAAATGAAATACAGAAGGATGGGTTTCAAAGTTGGCAGAGTAAAAGCAACCTCACAGCATTTGCTGTTACTTCTTGGATCCTTTGTAAACTGAAGTTTTGACTTTGTGTGAAGAAATGAAGATAAGACTGAGCAAATAGTGCAAACAAAATTCTCTTTTTCTACTATATTCAGTCCAAATGGCATTTTTCTTCCTTCCAGTCTTAGCCATATTAGTTTTCTTTGCAGCTTCCACAGCTGGTAAACTGGTAAACAAGGATCTTGGCACAAGTAAAGGAAAGTTAAAGCCTTGCTGTTTAGCCTGTGATTAAGTCAGAGGGAAAGAGAGCTATAAAACTCAGAATGAAGAGCATGATTCACAGGATCCACAATGTCATCCTATCTTTCTTTATGTATACTGAGCTGTTAAATCACTTCTGCAAGACCATAAACCTGTCACCATTGACTAAGCTTATTTTCATGAAAAGGTTCAGTCTTAACCTTCCCACTCATGAATTTTCTTCTTGGAAAGCAGCAAAGCCATAGGATTCTAGACACTCATATGCATTTCAACTTCTTCAGGTAATCAAATAAAAATATTAATTACAGGACTTGCATCTTCATCAGAACATATATTCTTTCCAGCTTTAGCTCTAGTTTAAAAAGATTATAAAAACTGTTCATTTTATCATTTATTTTTTGAATTGCACCTCCACTTTCCTCTCCCTCCCATCTTCCACCCTCCCCTTCAACAAACGAGACAAAAATCTTACATTTAATACAAAGTTCAAGGTTAATAAAACAAGAAGATAGCCTCGATCCAAAGGCTATCGGAAATGACAATATATCTAATATGTACAAGGAGCTCTGGATCAGAGTCTGTGCAGTTCTGAGACTGTGTAATTATAAAAGAATTGCTAAATTAAATTAATCTGCATTATGCCTCCAGTCAACTTACGCTCGTTTCTGTGATATCGGTCTCTGCAGGAACACCTGGACCAAACTCCTCATTAGTGGAATCAGTTGGTTTCTCTTCATATTCTTTATATTCATAAAAATCATATTCTCCTAAATCTCCATCTACCAGAAGATCAGATTCACTGAGGTCTACTCCTCTGCTTCCATATTCAGTTGCCTCAGTTTTTTTATCATAATCCTCTCCAGTTATGTATTCTTCAGCAAATACTTCTTCAACAGGATTTTGCTATTCATATCAGTAGCAAAGATTTGGGAATAGGAGGAATATGTAGGTTATTGTTAGTAAAGCAATGTAAGCATATGCTGATCCACCATGATGACTTGTCAAAAGAAGAAAGAACAGTAGAACTACAGCATATTGTCTTTTAATTAGAGTCTGAAGGAATGGAAGCTCAGCCTTTCAGAGTAATTAAAAGATCTTTGTATAAGTAGTACAAAGAAGTAATGTTTTCATACGCTTTGGTTTTTCATTTCCAAAACCACTGAATTCAGTATATGCAGTATTATGTGTACTGCTTGCATAATGTTACTTTAGTGCCAAATATAGCTGAATTTGGTTGCTTGGTTTCACTCTTACAAGCATTTATGAATGAACATATGCAATGAGCAGTGAATAAATTCAGATGTTTTTACAATAGCTGTGGAGGAGGTGCAAGGATCACTTTAGTTAAGCCCAGCCTTTGTCATTATTTTCTGTCTATAAATACCAATGCTGAGCTAAACTTCTTTTCTCTTGTTAATGATTTTGAAGTTCATTTATCAGTAAAAGTCATTACTCATGTGTATCATGGTAATTTACATATTTTTTGTCTGAGTCAAATTTCCACCAGTACAATTCATATTAAGATTTCTGAAATCTAAGATTTACTCTTAAAGTATGTAAGCTGTCAAACCAAGCAAACAACTTAAAAGCACTAAAGCATTTTAAAAGAATGCTATATTTGAGATGTACAAAACCATTTGTGAAATAAAGGAGGACTGCTTTATTCTATTACAGAAGTCTTTTGACAGGGTACTTTTGAAAGAAATTGAAGTTCAGATAATGCTAATATAAAATTATATTCTAAATGATCAGACAATATGAAGTAGTATAATCTTGAAAATATTCAGAAGCTAATCAACATGCAGTGTAATTAAAAATCTTGATCTAACAATGACACTGAAATATATTGCAGTTAAAACAGAAGGCCAGATTCTGATTTAAGACTTGACTCATTCCATTAGTTACAGGAATATGACTTTTACCTTCCAGCTGGAATAAATAAAGATCAGAACCAATTCTAAGCCAAATTTTACCTTTATGAAGATGGGGTCTCATCAAGAAGAGCATTTAGCACTTTGGATCTACCTCATTACAGCTCTACTATTGTACAATCAGCTTAGAATTGCCCAGGAAACTGGATGATTTAGATACATCTGTTGATCAACTTGTGAGAAGCAAACATGAGACTGAACACAAGAATGCTTTACAGCAAAATGAGTAAAACATACCTTAATTCACCTTCACCATCCAAGATACATAGGAGGAAAATTATAGAACGTATGGGGACTCTTTTTCTCATTTCAAATATTCAGGGGAAGGGGAGAGGGGGAGTTTTGTACATCTGTTAAGCAACAATCTTAATTTTGAAATGAAAAAGTAACAGAAAAATGAGAACAATGTTTCTTAAAATCTGCCATCATTTTTCTAGCACTAGCATTAATTAATATGCAAACATATTAATCAACACTGGCTTAGGTGGAGTAATTTTAACAAAATAATGTTTAGACCTGTTATTGTGGCTTTCTAGAAATGTGTTTTCCAACATAAGTCAAAATAATAATTTTATCTTTTTTGACTGTTCAAGATATAATGTTTCTTTTGAACAGAAAAAGTGAAAATCAAATAATTTGGTTTTGTTAGCTGAAGAAATATGAAAACGAAACGATGACTTCTGACTCAACTTCCATATGCTGCTATGGTGGCAGCCATTCTTTGTCTTGTGTTAGGCTCTTTTCCTGCTTCAGCTTAAAAATTACAGGAAAAATTAGAGATTCCCCTTCCTGTTAGATCAGGAAGACTATGTCTCATACCTAACCTAGTTTATGCTAAACATAGCTCCTTTCACATCCACAATGAAAGCAACAACACTACATTCCCACTCCATATATCACTGAATTATTTCCAGAATCACGAACTCTGCAGACTGAAGATTTGGCAGATCTCTACAGGATTAATGGGAGTTCTGCCCAAGAAAATAGTTTCTGATATTGGTTAAGAAAGCATAAATCACAGTAAGTGATTTAATTGTAGAGTTTGTATCTTTTACATAGAAATCCATCCTTTAAAATACATTTGTACTTTTTTAATGATTGACACCTGGTGGGACAAGTGTTTTCTCAAGAGTCCTTATTACCTCATTTGCTTCAGTAGTTCTGGAGGGAGCTTCTGTCTGGGGCCCGTAGTCATTTTCAGCTATGCTATAATCTTGAAATCCATCAATAGCGTTGGCCTAGCATAAAAAAAAATACATTATTAAAAAAAGTCCTGTATGAAAAATTCAACAGGTTTTGCTGTTATTCAGGTTATGGTATTAGCCAGATGTATTCATCTAGTGGGGTTAGGTAAATTTGTTTCTTATTATCAAAGATCTTCCAGTCTTGGTCTGGGAAAGATCTTGATTATTTCTTGGCTACCTTTACCCCTAGTTTGTCTTTTGATGCTGCTTGATAACTTTTCTTCTTCTTGGATGCATATTTTTCAGATTTTTTGGTTGTGGCCTTTTGAAGTTTGTCCTTTGAGCTAGCGGCCACTGTCCTCTTCTTCTTTTTGACCATGGCTTTCTTTTTCTGCAAACGTTATGAAAGATGGAATGGGAAAACATAAATAAAATGGAAAGGAAATTGAGAAAGGGTGAATGAAAGAAGGGTAACCAAATGTCAGATGATCTCCAACTGAAAGCAAGGATTACAGCTACGAGGTAAAGAAATGAGTGAGAGGAAAGCATTAAGTTTATATACAGACACAAATTGACAAACCATGTGGTAGGGGACAGCTGGACACCACACAACAAACAGATCAGATTCCGTTACCTCTGTTTGTGCTACTGTCTCTTCAAACAGTGGGAGTCCCTCTGTTACAGAATCAGTTTCTTTATAATCTGCATCCCCATACTCATAGTCATATTCGATAAAATCTTCTGGTGTGTACTACATTGCAAATGGAAAAATATCAGGCATTCCCATGTTAGTGGTAGCAAACTAGATTAGCAATACTGGAAAGTATCTTAACCTTTACTTAGGAATAAAGTTTAACAAAATTAAGGCAGTATGAACAATTCAACATAATTATTCATTTGGGGGAAAACTCTCACAATTTCTTATTTCTTTCAAAGCACAGTACACAGAAAGTAGTAAAAAAGTAAGTAGTAATGCCAGGAAAAAACCTCTCTTTTATTGGACTGCAAAGAAGAATCAAGTATAATTTTGATCACTGAGATCACCAACAGATCTTTGTGAAACCATATATTTATTTAATCTTTAAATTTCAAATAATGCCTCTTTTACCTGCATTTTTTCAGGTGACCAGAAGAGCAGAGATGACAATATCTGACATGAATATTTAATTTCAGATGCAGGGAAGAGGCCACAGCTCACAAGTAAACATGGCTATCTTCCTCTTTGATGTCGAGTTTGAAAACCAGGGCAGCTCCATGGTATAAATTTCCTGTGCAAATACCTCACTGCTGTAATTTCATTCCAGATTCAGCTCCTGTAAACTTCTCCATAGCTCTTTTTCTATAATTTTTATCAAATGAAGATTTGGCACACGAAGTTTTGCAAGAGAAAGTAGCTTTAGAACTGGCTTGTGCAGTGTTGTGAGCACGATCTAGGGAGCCAGGAACCCCTGAGCTGTACTCTTGGCTATGCCAGGAAGATACTGGTTTCCATATCATGTGCACCAAGTACAACTCATCACAGCTGAGAAGAAAAGGCAGATTTAAACTATCTTTCCACTCCTACCATGCTTGAAGCTACAAGAACTGGTTGGTGTAGTAAGTTAAGGCAGTCTCCTGGTTGCTACCAGTTCTCTTTACGTGCCCAGGGAGCCAAAAGAAGGCAGAATTGTGGCCAGAGTCTGGAAAAGTGTTTGCTTTCCCTTTAGGAAGAAATATTCTAAAGTGCCTCATGTGAACTTGTCCCTTCTGAAATCTCCTCTCTCCTGTTACAGTCAGCATCATTGTCTGTAAAATGAAGACAGTATCTGTTTGTTTCATTATATTGATGAGAGAGAGAATTAGTACATTACACTTCCAAATCAGTCTAAGGATTCATAGAAGTCATCATTGTCAGAAAGAGATGGACATTTTAGAAGAAATTACAAAGGAGATTAAAATAGATCTCCATATTCCAAACTATATTCTACCCTGTGACCCAAACACTGGTTTAACTGTTTCCTCTGGCAAAGCTTTTTGATTCCATTTTTTTACTTATGATTTTAATGGACAGAAGTTGATTTCTACAGTGACTATAAGACTAATGCTGAAAGGCCCTTAATCACTTAAAAATCCTTTTACATGGGTTTCTATTACTCCACTCCTGTGACTCCTCAGAGTCTTCCTATGATCAGCAGCTTTTCTTAAAAAGACAGATTTTTTTTCAGAAGGTAGATGCTTTTTGCTCAATTGTCCTTTTGACTATTTCTACCCTTGCATATATAAACTAGTTAGTCATGAGATTTAAAAAACATTTTAAAAGGAAATAAACATTCTTTTGGTACTCATTCAAAACTATATTGCACATAAATAAGAGCACTTCAAATTACATTTAAATAACAAATTCTCAATTTTAGGTTGAGAATATCCTCTTTGTGAAGTATATGGGCACTTTACATCTGCCTCATACAATGTAAGCAATGCTTTGATTTCATCAGTGGTATCTTTTGCATTACCAAAAAAAGTTGACACTATCTATACTTTTCAAAACCAGAAGCATTTGAGACTTAACCATGGTAAATAATATGTGTTCATCCTCTCCCTGTTCAGCAAATTGACATTCAGTCCTAACCCTGGTGAAGTCAATGAAACATGTTTGACCTACAACTGTTATTGTTCAAGAGCCTCAGGTGCAGCAATGATACACTTACGGTCTGCCAAAAGCACTTTTTCTGGCTTGTGCAGTTCTGGAAATGCAACTCTGGAAATGCAGCTTGTCTCTAAAGAAGTGTGCCACTGCCACCCAAAGAAGAAAACGCAGTGACAAGCTTCTAGACTACAAGCAGCAACAAAAAGGAAGTAAAGGAAGAACTACATGGATAAAAACAGACGTTTTGAAATCATTAAACAATAGCATTGAAATTGCAGTATGTTTTGGAAATTATAAAAACTTCTGCAATTGATTAGCTTATCTTCTCTCAAGAAGTCCACACAAACTAGGTTTCTCTACAAGAAAAAAAACAACAAACCTGTATTCAGTGGAATACCTCTCCAATATTCAGTCATTCCACCCTAACTGTGGTAACCAATTCCATACTTTTAAATGCTTCCTCAGCCAAACAACATGAATCAAACACTCTGCTATGCAATTTTTATTGGAACCCAAGCAAAAGACACTACCTGTGTTAATTAATATCCCATATCTTAAGTGGTAAGTGGAGGAACATTTTTGAGAGAACTACTATGTCCTTAGTCAAATTTAAGTTTAATATACTGTTAGGAATTTGTTTTAGTAACTTATAGACACATAGATTCCTCTTTAGTAAGCATTGTAGGCCTATTCTGAAACTGGAAGCATTCATTCCAGCAGTCACTTTGACCAACTGAAAATTAAAATATAACTCTGTGTTGCCCAGTATTATAAGTGTTTTGCAAATGGCTTCCCTCAAGGTAAGTTGAATGGCTGTGCTGAATTGTGCCAACCACATGACCAATAAAATTGCAACAGTGGGTTACAAGTAGTTTTTCAGAGGCTATAAAGTAAACAGAAATGTAGACTGGGGCGGGGGGTAAGGAAGAAAAAATATCTGTGCCAAGTATGTTAATATTAAAAAAGAAAGAAGAAAGTGGTGAATAAGCTGATATTAATGCTAAGAGGCCTAGTTCAAAAAGTCAGACATTTATGAATGAGAACTAGAAAACATACAAAAAAGCCCAAGTATTTGGATGAGTCTATTGCATCATACAGAATCACACAGAAATACTTTGGGGTATTGTCCTTCGCTCATTTCTGTTAAAGAAAGTGAAAATTCCTCTATATGCAACATGTGATCACAAACACAACACTATACTTTGGTTGTACAGGCACAGAAAGAACAGGGATGGGATGAGAAGTGAGAATTACAGTTTCCATGTAATCATATTACCTCCAAGCAGGTGAAGATCTTCCACTTAAAGAGGGGTATTATGAAAATTCTTGAACTTACAAACTAGGACAAGTGGCCATTATGCCAAAACCATATTCAAGTAGTTTTGAGATCACAGTACTTTGTAGTCCCACCAATACAAGGAGGACAAGTGAAAATACATAGTACCCTAAACTTTCTACAAGATAAACCTTATTCTTAGCAATCCTGCCTTTCCCAACATTTCTTTCTGCAAGATCAGCAACCCTCATCTCTCCCACCAGCCAATAAACAGAGAATATGTTTGTACTGAACTCCAGTCCTGCTGCAACTGCAAATAGTTAAATATAGATGGAAAATGTTCCAGGTGTATTTCCCGAGGCATAAGCTGTCCAGATGGAGGAATGCATCTCTACATCCCTAACTCATGTAAAGATGCACTTTAGAAATAGGATTTACTCACAGAATGATTTTACCAACTCAACCTCATGAAGGCTGTTCCCTGTTTTTAATAGGAGACAATAGGACTAGTGAAGGAATAGTCAAATAAATGAAGACTAAGTTTACAAACAGGGACAGATTTAATGGCTTTAGTCACCTGCTGTGAAGCTGGCAACTGACACTTATTCTGCCATGAACAGTTAAGACTGGATATGTGGCACATATCCCTTCTTTTTCTGGAGCTACACAACCAAAAGGTCACCTGACCAGATGACCAGAGACAGGGGTATGATCCACTCACTCTGACCTCCACAAACCTTGAGAGAAGTTCCTTTACATTTTGGATACAAAAAACCCAGACCCTTAGTTCACAGAAGCTGAGGAGTTCACGGAAATATGTCATAGTTGCACTACTAATCAAAGGAAAGATATTAAGTAGACTCTTGAATATATAGGAGAAAGGATCTAGAATTTCAAAATAAATAATAGGTTAAACTTGGCAAGGGATTTCAGCTGAGACACATCAGGTAACACATACTTCAGACATGATGCAATTTTCTTCCTCTTGCTTTCCTTTCTTCTCTAGTAAGACCACCAATAGTTACTAAACAGCCATTCTTGTAATGAATATTGCATATGACTATTTTCTTACAAATGAAAGGAAGAATAAAACCTGCTGCTTTTTGATGGGACAAAATGTTTCCATTATGACCTCATGCTTTCTTTACCAGACTGATTATATTACACTACCAGATCATCATGCAATTCCAATTAAAGAGATGAACTGTTTTCTTCATCAGATGAATTTTAGAAGCAGAGGATCAGCAGCATGCAATGCCTATTTGAACTGGGAAATAATTTAAATATTCTGAAGGAAACCTTACTTTGGAAACTGATTCTTCTCCAATCCAAACTCTAAAAACCTAACCTTCCATTAAAAAAATGTAGATTTTAGCAATTTTTGCTTCACATTTCCAAATTAAAATGATCAATAATCTAAATCCTAAACTAAAGAATAGTCATAAGCTCAATTTTTCTGTTTCCTAAAGATTATGCTAAATCATATACAAGCTTAAGAGGCAAAGGTGAGTTTGAAATACTCTAGGCTCACTAACACTTTACAAAATGCAGTAAAATAAAGGATGCCAAGCAAAATGAGAGTTTTGAAAATCAGTTGAAGTAATATAAATAAATAAATGGTAGAAGATGTCAATCTTAGGGCAGAAGGAAAGTTAAAAGATTTAAAGGATGGCCTCTTCTACCACAGAGTCCTTATATTGTTCATAAAAGTGATACAAGCAAGGAGATCAAAGGAAATAAGAACATTATCTTCAGTTTCCAAAGACATCTTGTTTCAAAAGGAGAGTAAGACTCTTAAGGTTCTTCATTATGTTACTCCCTTATATAAAAAGTCTATGTATCTATGCAAAGAAAAAGAGAGCTGGAAAGATCACTATTTTTAATATCTGCTAAATTAGCTAACAGCGGTTCTAAAGATAACAATAAACATAAAATTAAACATAAAAATAGCCATTTTCCAGAAAACTAGTCTTTCTGATCAGTCAAATACCTGAAAGGAAATGAAATTAACATCCGGAAAGGGTGCTTGAAGCCTCTAAGTCAACATATTTGGGGGCCATTTGCACTTTCGATTTACCAAATTCATTTCATTAAAGAAAACATTTCATGTCTTCAAATAATCCATTAGTTTGGGATAGATCCAACACAAATGAAGCCGAGTTCCTTTGAGGAGCCGTTTCTTCAGCAGAAGTCTGAGCATGTGATCACTGGGTTACAGTACAGACTTCCAAGAGAAGATTTGAAAGCCTGATAGCTGGTTCCTTTGAAAACTAGACCTGATGATACTCCAGAAAATATATTGCCCAACATCAAGGATGATGAAGACTGGCTAGGTCTGTCACTGCTCTAATTTCTGTGAGCTGGCCAAGCATATGTGATTGAACTGGAAAGGAATTTAATACATTTCCATTTATAGTAAAGAGGGGTTTGAAAACAAGACAGAGGCCAGACTGTTCACAAGGTGTTTATAAGAAAAGCATAGGTGTGTATCTTTAAGAAAAGCAATGTTGATAGTTTTAAAATCTAATTTCAAACCCATATGGGATCCTTAAAACCCAGTCATACATTCAACATGAAAAACCCCAAAGATTCATGAACGTCTAGGCAACACCTTTTTGTGTAGTGCCAACTGCTGAGGTCATCACTGTGACCTTGACAAGCTACAGAGATTCATACCTGGCTATTCACAAGCAAAACAAGGAAGACTGATGCAGACTTCAATTAAATCATCTTGAAGATGGAAATAAACGGCAATAAATAACAGAGTGGATATTACTATTAATAAATGACAATAAATATCAAAGTGGATATTACTGCTTTCCTGTTTTCAGACAGAATGACACTTAGGGCTGATGATCAAATCCCAGAGGAAGAGAAGCATTCTGTATAGGGAGGGTTCTGATGTGCATCTATCCCAACAGCTCAGCCTCAACTGCTCACACAGAGCCCACAGCCCTGGCCAGCAGCCAAGTGCAGCAGATTCTGCAGAGCCTGAACACAAAATGTAGTTAAAGGTTGCTCAGTTAAATAAACCTTGTTTAGACATATAACACAGTCACTTGGGTCCAGGAAGGGACTGACTGAATTAAAATGGAAATATAAAGACCCAATCAGATTCAAAGCCCATATCTTGAAATCCTGAGGTCATCTAACCCCTTATTGGAAAGGAGAAGTGAGGATGCAGGAGCTGACTTTGCTGAGGGAGAAGAATGACATGGGGGATCAGAAGAGCACAGCTGGGTAAGCCTGCAGACAAGGGTAGAGTTTAATATATGCCGTTCCTTTCTAGGCTGACCAGGTCTGTGTCTTTATGTACAGCTTAATATTTTTGTGAATTCCATTGTGAGATGCTTGGCTATTCCTGAATTTTGTTTAGGGTAAACTTGGCATTTGATTCAGGCATGAAGAGATCCTGTAAGTAAAAAGCAGGCATTGAAATCCTTTCTGTTGGATCACCCCAATCGCAGTCTGAATGAGATGCTATGGTAAAAAGAAAATGCAACAAGAAAAAGGAAATCTCAATAAAGCGCTTGACGTATCATTAGTAAAGACAATTTGATTACAAAGCAGTGTCCAATAAATTTACATGGGAGAGTACAGTGAAGGTCTTAAGGCCTTGAGAAAAACTCAAATATTTTAAAAAGCAAACACTTCATTCCTGATGTTGCAGTGATGTGACACGCATTCTCAGGCTCATTTAATGGAAACTCACCACAGTATATTCCTGTTAATAATTTTTCCTGTTTTATGGTTGGTAATTATTTTTAGTCTAGATGAAGTCTTAGACTCTTCCCACAAAAAAAAAAAAATCATAAACAATTCCACCAGCTAAACCTGGAAAGAGGGCACAGGGTGGAAATAAATTCAGAGAATTATGCATTTAAGTCAGCACTATTGAAAGTGCTATTGAAAGAAAAGCCTGCAAACCTAAAATGCAGGATATTTGATTATTTGCTCCTTTGGTGAAAGAAGCACGGCACAGAGCAATGAGGATTAGATTCAGTTAAAGTACTAATGCCCTTAAACTAATATCTTTTTATCTAAATCCTTCTCTCTAGATGCTTCTTTAGTGGTCTAAAAATAATCCAGTTTTTCAGAGTGAATACATTCCTAGGCTGTGAACTTGCCAGGAGACTAAAAAAGTGTGCAATTTCAAGAGAAATCCTATTCATTTTCCTAAATGCAACTTCACAAACATAATTTTCTCTTTTACTGATGAAAAGTCAACCACTTCCTTTGGGTTTTGTAATCAGTGCTGGGAACACACATTAATAGGTTCTGAAATCACATAATTTAAGCCAAGTATCAGTTTCTTATTCTGGACTGCAATAATTCAAAGGCTCAGAGATGTAAGGCCAGAAGGGGCTATTAGACCACCTTGGCTAACCCTTGTGTATTTGCAGACTTCAAAACTTCCAACAGTCACTCTGTAACTGAGTCAACTAAAGAATGAATAACATTTCCCCAAACTTTCAGAAAAGTATCTACCCTTGGCTTGAAGATATCTAGAGATTCACTGGGTTTTGGTAATTTGCTCTTTCTTCCCTAAAAACTTTAGTAGATATTTTCCTGACTGAAACTACCTTTCTTCTTCTTCCCCTCCCCCCCTCCCAGTGTGTCTGCAGCCAGTATTTTAGTCCTGGATCTTGGCATATAGTAAGTGAGCAACGTATGTGATGATGCAGTCTGTGTTTCAAGTGACAGCACACAGAGGTAATATTGCATCTGTATTTTTACTCCTTCATTTATAAACCAAGACAATGCACTGTATTATTTTAGGGAAACTCTCTTTAACAACCAGAATATTTTGAGGCTAGTGCCCAACAAATATTTTCAGCTTCTGCTGGTTTAATCCAGACTCTGAACCTCTGAACACAAAATCCTGCCTAGCCTTTCGCCCAGTTTTCTCTCTTCCCACTTCCTACCACAAGAGTTTGTGTGAAAACATTGAAGATCAAACCATGAAACCAATTGAACTGAAAAATAATCTTTCCATGTTGGCTTTCAGCATGATTAGTATCCCAGTCTGGTAAACCATGTACACCTCAAATTGCTTTCACTGATAGAGCAGCTGACAAAGCCCCTGGATGGGGACAATCTGCAGATGAAAGGTTCTTCTGTTACCACATGCAAGCAAACTTTTATTGCAGTGTGTACTTCTGAGTCCACCATGTTTGCCCTGCAGTTATTTCTTTGGCTTGTAGGAGTGTAACATTGCCTTTAGTTGTGTTACCATCATTGTTTAGTGGTCTGCAGTATCCTGACTGACAAATTTTAATGGCATCCATTTTACACACATTTCTATATTTCTAGCACAATTACTAAGAAACTCTACTAAAAATTTAATTCAGTGACAGCTCATTGTTTATAGTAATTTCTGAAATAAGGCACCTAGATTTGAAACGCTTTGTCAGTTACTTCAACATACAATCTCTTTTTTTTTTAAATTAAAATATCATATGTTTACAAGTCAGAAGCTTTGCAAAGGTCTAAGTCTATAAATTCTATCAGATATTACTAATCAAAGCTGTAATCTCCTCAAAACATATAATCAAGCATTTTCAAATAATCATTTTCCATCTAGCCTAGCTACAAATACATTTTTATTTTTTCACATCTTTAGTTTTGCAATTACAGTTTACAAAAATCAGCCTTGCTATCTTCTATAACTTCTTCCAGTACCTAAATAAAGCTTGTTTCATTTATTTCCTTAAAATAAATTATCTGTGTCATTTGACAAGCTGCATCTCAAAAGATAACAAAGTAGCCTGCCTTAACAAGCTGGTTTTTTACTATCTAGCAGACAATTTTATAATTCTACAAATTCAATCAGTCATTTATTCTATCGCACATTTCTCACTTTGGTTGCATTGCTGATGCGATTCTTTTAGATTGCTATTACGCATTAAAGAGATCTACTGACTTCCCTGGGAATATTTATCCAAAGTGACACACAAACTCATGGAGAACAACAAGGAAATTGTGTCTTAGGTCAGAAAGCTAAGTAAAATAATCCAATAACCAGTCTCAGCAACAAACAAAAACAAATAGGAACAGCAGTTCCCATTTTATTAATCATTAAGTGCTTTTCAATTTGTTTTCAAATTAATTTTAAAGTGTTACACTACAAATTAAGATCTTTGATTTTACTTTTTTCTCTGTAGATACTCCCACAAACGCGGTGTGTTACCAAGAGGGAGAAATAGGCCCATTTAACCACTAAAACCACTAAACCCAAGAGCAACTAAATAACAGCAAAGCGCAGGAAAGTTCCCAACCAAAATTTAAATTTTCTTTGAAACTTAATGATGAAAAAAAAAATTAGATGTTGCTTTCTTTTTTGTCTTTGCATAAATTACCAGCAATATGCTTTCAATCTGTTCTGGTATGGAATATGGAGATCGAGGTATGCAGGCACACAGACAGAAGGTCCTCTGGGATCCTCCTGAAAAGCCCAGACCCCTCACACTGTAACGCAGTAGAGAGGTTTCTGCCTTTGTGTAGGTGACTTGACACATCTCGAACTACACCTCAGATGGAATGGATGTGTGAGGGAGTCCCTCTGAAAGAAGTTCTGCACCCTATGGGCCTTTGTCTCATGCTGACAATAATTTTCAGTCAGGTAGAATAAATAGTAACAACAAATAAAGTTACTATGTGTTTAGGAAAAGTTCAGTCCCAAAACAGGCTCAAAGCAGACATCTCAGAACAATTCAGCAAGTTTTGAATGCTGATCTCTTGAGCAATTAGTAGTAATAACCAGTCAGATCACATGTGGTGTGCATACTAGCTGTCCAGAGCCAAGTTCAGTTATGACTTGTTACACTTTGGAACAGCTTTTCACTTCACACTGTTTAATGCAAGTACTTAGAATGTGTACAGCAACACTTAAAGTGCTCAGAGGTCACATCTGAGGAACTATCTTGACCTGGGTGAATTACTCAGTTTATGTCTGTGAGAACCATCTACTGTGACTAATGGTTTCTCTAAATATTGTTCATGTTTCTGGGAAAAATTCCTACTCTGTTTTGTCCTTGTTGGTTTACCTCCTATGAGTGGAACTGGCTGAAATACTTTTGTGTGCACATGCATTTGTGCATGCAACTCATTAAAACACATGGCACTTTTAACGGGAGATGTTTACAACTGGGGAATAGTCAAAGCTCCCAGGTCTTTCAAATGTGGCATTTGTTGATATCCAGCATCAGTGAAATTATAAACATACACAGGAAGAACAAATATGCATGAGAACAAATATGCACGAGTTGACAAACTCATACTGCTAGAATTTTTTAAAATAACAGGAGTTTAACGTCACTGAGAATGCTGGTTGTTCAAATACCACCAGGGTGATAGGTTCCTTCAAATGCCTGACATAAATGAGTGGGCAGCAAAAACGAATTCACTCCTGCAACCTGATTTCTTCACCTCTAGAACAATGCACACATTTAGCTGGAAGTGTTCCTTGGGTAACTTTTCTCCAGCACAACCGCTAATGTGCAATAAATCCAGTAATACACGACTGATTACTCACCTCATCAACTCGAGGATCTTGAGCCTGAGCAGCATTGGGCACTGGGGAGTCACAGTCTGGGCTATAATGCTCACAATAGTCAAATGCAGCTCTGGGATCAGCTATAATCAGCAGCTGCTGGATCTCACCCTGCAGGAAAGCATATGCAGATTAAATAACAATAGCAAAGCTAGTCTACAGTTCACCAGAAGTACAGAGTTTGCATTCAGAAATAAAACCGGGCACATAGAACTTAGATATTCCCATCTGTGGTTATAAATAACATATCCACTTAATTTCTGCTCCTATTATGGAAAGCAACTATTGTTCACATGGCAAAACAATGCAAATTAATACCAAATGGACTAGGTGCAAAATTCTGGCTTAAAATCATGTCTGATTTTGAAAGCAGAGAGTGGAAAGGTATAACTTCTGAGCTGTGATTTTCATGCTGTTTGTTGACTTCTTCACTGGGACTCAGTCTAAATTCCTAAGATTTAATTCAAGGCACTTCCCATTATCAGCATGCAGCTCAGCATGCAAGTGATCAACAGTATAATTCTGAGTTTGCATCACATATGCATTCTCAAAGGAGACAATAAAATGAAATAAAATGAAATAAAATAAAGTAGTCTGTACCAGAGACAGTTATTTGAATAAAATATAATTAAGTAAGCACTGTGTAAATACACACTATAGAATGTGTTGAAAAAAATTTAACTACTAAAAAATGTTGGGTTTCCCTCTATTCCCATATATCATGCATTAAAAACAACAAGAGACCCACTATTCTGGATAATAAAAATTGCTCTGCTGAGATCCCCTACAGAGATCTTTAATGTTTATCATTTTCCACAGAAAGCTGTCTGCTATCCAGTGTATTTCTTAACATAGTGGTACTATTTAAGCAGCATTAGGTAAATTCCTGCCAACATTTCCACTATAAATTTTCTCATCCAGGAGCTTCTTATGCTCACACAAAAATAAGTTTGTTGGAAATTGGCACATGTTCTTGGTCAAAACCCATTAATTTCAATCGCTCACTATTTCCCCACAAGGGAATGATTTTTAAGCTTTTATATACTTCTAATGTAACTTTATTTTGGATTTATCCAAATTAGGGGCAAATGAATACCTTTGTTAGTATACCTGTGTCTATTTTGTCTTCAAAGACAAGACACCATGACTGATGAAAATCTACAGGTGGGCAAATTCACAATTCTCTCAGTATTTCCAGAATCATTTTACATCTATCATAACAGTAACCTTTAACAAATTAGGAAAACTGGAGATTATTTTTAAATAGTAAATAATAGCTGCAACATTCCTTCCTTTAAAAATGAAAAAACAGAGACATAAGCAAAACTGAAAATCTGGGGAAAAAAAAGAATCAAACAATAATCTGCAATTTTCCTAGTTCTGCAATTTTTTTACTAATTTTTCAGTCATAAAGTAGGAAATAATTTCATAGCACATAATGGCTATAAGTTACAAGACTGCTTTTTCCAATGCTCTCAGCTCATTCTATAGACTCATGCATCTCAGATTAATTTAGATTTAGAGTATTTTTTTCTAAGCTTCCAGAAATACTACAAATGCAGCAGTTTGTTTCTCTGTCAGCTGTTCTGGACTGTCTCCTTTATTTTCCTTAATTCACTAATGATTCCTGATTTGGACATCTTACAAAACCTACTAGACATACAGAAAAATTCCCCCTTTGATTTCTTACGTGACTCTCAAGAGCTGGAATGCTTTGAGAGGTTTTGTACAGTCACTGTCAGCCTGGGCTACACATCCCCCATCTCCAGCAAAGTGTTTCCAAACTGCTCTGCCCTTTCTCTTTCACCAACCACATTAAAACCAAGTGAGGCAGAGGAAAAAATGAGAGAGGATAAGCAACTGTAAGACAAAAGAGGTAAGTAACCCTTTGGAGCAGCCCTGAGGCTGTGTAGAACCTGTGTCCTCACCCTGCTGAGTTCAGGTCATGGTCTTGCTCTTTGGCCCTGAGCATTCCTGGCTGCCTGGACAGATCTCCGTGTCTGCAGTGTGCCAGCCAGCGGGAGCTGTGCCCAAACGGCTCCTGAAACTACTGTTTAGTCGGAGAGCCCAAGAGAGCACAGGTCCAGGAATACAGCCAGTACTCTGGAGCTTTGTGCTGATCTCCAATGCCATGGAATTTTGGCACCGAGTTTTGTTGGATTGTGTGTTTGCAAGAAGCACTCAGTATGCTGTACCACTTGGCTTAAATGTTCCTAAATTGGTTAAAGCTGTTCCTGATCCATTGACTGTACTTCCCAGCCCCGCCTGTCTGCCTGTCATGGGTCCACATAGAGGGAGGCCCTCAGAAATCCTGCACAGAATTCATAAATTTTTACAAAATACATACATTGCTACTGGTTATTCATGTGCAAAAATTTACTGAAGTTTACCGAGGAACCGACTGATTTTACATTTGGAATCTCAAATGTTAGTTCCCCTCTTTTTCCTTCAAGTTGTGCTATAAAAATATTTCCAGTAGATTATTCATTTTCCTTTTCTACTTTTTGTTGTTATTTTCTGTCTTTGCTAATTAAATTGAGTATTTTGTTCCATGAAGTGTTGGCTGTACTGTGACAGTAGTCAAAGAGCTTTCCTTTCAGATCAGGTCAATCATCTCAGCCCATGAAGTTTCACACGCATTACTGCAGATTTTATTATTGTGACTTAGTTATTACCATTCTAAGGTATTTGTTGGACAAATCTACAGTCTTTCTCTTTGAAAATTTTTCACAGAATTAGTTCAGTCTTTACAAATACATTCTTTGATTTAACTGCTTGACTTTGTGAGACTAAAATAGAATTTTGTAAAGTTCCTTGCAAATAATTGACAAATAATCTGGTCATATTTCACGACCTGGAGTCATAAATGAGGCACTTAAAAATCTACTTGCACAAGTCCTGAGAACTTTGAATTATAGGTTATTAAGAATTCCAATAGCTGATCTGTAAAACAACACTGAGGTATCTAAAAATATATGCATATATCATAATTTTCTTACATGAAAATTTCAGAAAAACAGAAAATCTCATGGGGTAGAATGATGAAAGCAAGAGAGAGAGCAAAAGTGGAGAAGGAGGAAGAAAAATAGATTAAAATGTACAAATACACTTGAGCATCCTTAAAGTACTCTGAAAAGTACATAGAGAAAAAAAGGAAGGACAAAAGGCTACTCCCTATATGGACAAGTTCTTCCTTCTCCATGAGCTTCACGTGGCCACATCTGTTGGCAAAGATTGCTCAGGCAATTTCACAAAGTTGGAAGTTGATATGTAGCATGTGATAGAAGTAAAGCCTTTCACATCTCTGCTGAGCCAGTCTTCTACTATGCTTTGGTGTCAGAAACAAGTGTGATGACAGCAGAAGGCAGAGGCAGAGAAGGTGTGCTGAGGTATCAGGCACACACACACAGCCTTTTTTTCATATTAATGCTTGTAACAAAGTGCATGCTGAACTTGCCCCAAACAGTTCTAAAAGCCTCCTTCACCTTCAAGAATCATAACCTACTGCTTTGTAACTATTTTTCTTTTATCCTGGATAACACTTAAACATTATATTTTAAACAGTGGTTTGTCAGATATTTAATGTAACTTGCTAGTTAGGGATAAGAAAGATGAGAGTTACGTCTCAGGATGTCCAGCAGGGTATTCTATCTAACATTAACTATACAAGTACCACTTGGAAGTAAAGTGGACCAATTTTAAATCTTAATATTTAGTGTGGATCCTAAATTCCTTATAGAAAAAGGCACTAAGTTGTTGTCAAAGCCAACATATAACAGAAAAAGGCAATGAACAGTTATGGAATAAAAATAGTTAAACATTTTCATTCTTCTCTATTTTGGGGATATGCTCATAATTGAAATCAGAGACTTTTGAATCAGCCTCGTGGTTATATGATAAAAGGTGCCTGACAATCATAAAATACCTTGTCCTGCAATTATGCCTAGTGTGAAAACATGATATAGAAGGATTCCCTCTAAGAGGCACTCTACCAACTAAGTTATTCTTTGCAGAATCCTCCAAGATTACTAAAAGGATTTCTTTTGATTGAGGAACTATTCACTTCTTTGTTGCATGCCATCTCCAAATGTGGAGAACCAGGCTAGAGGGCCACAAGGACAATATGCTCAAATCAGTGGAACTCCTGCCTGCTGGAACAACTGCTCAGACATTTACTCACATCAACTGTTCTGCTACAAGGAACAGCCCAGCTAAGAATGAGACGTGTGTGGTGAATTCATTCATTGAAAATTCTTCTGTGAATCTCACAGACATTCCACAGTAACATCCTGGAATAAGAAAATTTATGTGTATGCATACTTCCAGGAATTGCTGAAAAACTCAAAGCAGTAATGCACAAGGTGGGATATCTGCAGTGGAAAAATAGTTTTTATATGAAAATAGTGCAATACTAGAAAAATGCAGTATTGAATAACAAAAAAAAAAAAAGGAAATGGAGACCAAATTTTCAGGAATGCAGTAAACTAACTGAGCATTCAGTTCTCTTTCCAATTTTAGCTAAATCTTCATGTAATTATTGCTTTAGTTAGCCTTGTGGTAATAATTGCTACATGTACTTCCAAATTTTTGGTCTTCCTTAGATTTCACAGCAGAAATACAAACAAACAAAATTTCCAGTTAGATACAGTGTCAGATTTTCTCGATGACATAAATCATCAAGGGCCTGACTAGTAAGGAACTAATTATTTTATTGATATATCAATAAATGCTAATGCCTGCTTATTACCTTAATTGACTTCATTAAAAGTTTTGGATGTTATCTGTTTTCTTGAAACAGACTCTTTTTCTTCTAACTAGGTAATCTTACTAATGCTTTCTAAATATGCTGAATTAGAGAATTACAACCATAAAGTACTCCAATGTTTATTACCTAAAAGTTTCTATCACTGAGAAAAGACACTTCTACTATCAACCTCCACATTGTTAAAAAGGCAAAAGTATGAACTCTTAGAAGGCTGCAAGGGCACTGTAGGAAGAAATCAGTGCAGAAATTAATGTTTTCTTCCAGTCTGCAAAATTTTAATGGTCTAGTTCCCTAGTTCAAGAAGGTCAAAGAGTTCAGAAGCAGATTTTGGGCTATCTCTTTTACAAGAGTCTCAATAAAACAATAACCAGTCCAGGAGAGAGTGATTTTGTCCAGGGAATAGCACGTAAGCATTACTTCAGAAGCTCTGCAGGGAAAAAAAAAAAACCAACAAAAACCAACCAACAACAACAACAAAAAAAAAAACCTCCAAGAATTACTCAAATGTCTAATTTATATATTAGAAGTTTGAAAATACTTTCTACAACTAGATTGTGAGGGTTAGCATTAGCAAAATACCATCCTTCTGATTCACATTGGATAAAATGAGTATCTCATGTGCTTATAAAGATAATTAGATTTTAAGGATGTTTACATAAATGGTGATAAAAGCAAAACTAAAGCAGTGCTAGGCACTAAATCAACTCAGAAGAACAAAAGCAATATCTTTCACTTTCATATTATGGCTAAAACTTAAAAAGTATGAAGTGAATTTTTCGGTAGATCAGCAGAAATCAGCACAAGTACCCTAAGCTGGGTATTTGTGCCAACTTTCTCTAATTAGTTATGTGACAGTACAGCTATAGACTCCAAAGAACAAAAGTCTAGACAGTATGGATATTATTACTATAGAATTTAGAAAAACCTGCTGCAGAATTCATTTAATCTTCCTGCAAAGATTTGAGGGATTGAGGAATTCCAGGAGCTTTTAATATAATATTCCATAACCCAGGCCCATTGCATAATATAGCTGGAGAAAGACACTTAGAGCCTGCCAGACTGAACCACTGTAAAAGCAATAAATTGTGAAAACAGAATACTGTACAGGTCAAAGTTTCCACAGAAATCAAAGTCTTCTTGATTCTTTGAACACCATGCTTATAGAAGGATAAATTCAGCTTGGTTAAGAAATAGGTTGATATCCCAATTATAATTTTTGACCTTCAAAACATAGCTGTTCACAAAATCAACTGCAATTCTTGGCTGACAGATTAGATTATACTTCAATGCCTGTGTAACAGCAAGTGCACTCAGACACAGGCACGCACGTGCGCCTAAGGGCATCCCTACTTTCTAGATAAAAGATCTGCAAATCTCTTACAATTTCATGTATCTTTGAAACCTTATTTACATCTGTTGTTTAAAACTGAAATATATTAGACATGATAATAAATGAGGTGATAATAAATCCTATCTGTTAAATTTTTTGAAGCTGATGCAACATGCAGCATTATTTGATCCCAGGTTATTAATTTTAAATTTAGTTTAGTTAAACATTCCTTTGGTAATTCATTGAATTCCAATGAATAACCAGAACTTTGCCGTCTTCTTCTCTCCCCTTCCCGCTTCCAAAAATAAGGAAGGGAAACTGGGTTTACTTTTGTTCATTGGACATAAATTTGGAAATACTATCAAAAAATAATAAACACCAGATCACCATTCTTTGAGATAAAAAAGAGTAAAGTAAAACAAAATAAACCAAATAGAAAGGTTTTGCAAGAAATCCTGGGTTTTTATTAGGTGCCTCTGAAATGAAAAAAATTTCTGCTGTGCTTTACTTTTCTTTTGTGTTGGTTTTCTTTTAACTTCTCAGTGCTCAAGGTGGCCAGTTACCTGGTGTTGATACCTAAAAGGCTGACTCCGAGTATTTTTGCCTGGGACATGAAACATTTCTGTATAGTCTGGCAGACAGTCAGTGTGTCAGCAGCAATCACTAAATCACTGTAATGGGAATAATTTTGGCAGTGTCTCCACGAGCTGGTGGTGCAGCTCCCCAGGGCAGTGTGAAGCAGAGGATACTGAGGACACTTCCTTCCCACTTTGCTTTGGGCTGACTGCTCTGTCCCACTGTAGCTGTAGAGCAAATTTGGGCAGGCAGTAAAGCTCTGCCCATTCTGCTCCAGCCTGCATTGCCCTCGGGGGCTCCCTGTGCCCACAGCTGTGTGAGGGCCTGGTCCTCATCTGCTGGCTAAGCCACACTGCTGCCAGGGCATCGCAGTTTGTCTCCTCAGTCAGCCTATTTCAAGGAATCCCATCTTGTACACAAGGGTATTAGAGCTTATTAATTCCTAGTATCAAAATCTAAACCCTTTATTAACAAGCATTACTGCAAAGATTTAATCTGTGAACTCTGTGCTGTTAAAGCTTTTATTGGCTTTAAATGAGAGTCTTATAAATCAGGTTTTGTCTTGTTAAACTCATTTACAGCAAAGTGCCTAAAAATTATAGTATTGGTCTGATATGTAGAGTTTTGAAAGAAAAAGAGGTGTCTACATGGAAATATCTGCATAAAGACTCTGCTAGTTATTAACTTCTTATAAAATATAAAAAACTTGTATTGTTCATACCAACAGTACTAAATGAGGAGTGACAAATCCTTAAAGCTGGCAAAAAATAAAAAGATCCCTATTATTTATAAAACATTTAAGCTACACATGTATTTCAATGGATACAATTCAAAATTATTTTACTAGGTGGCATGCACCAGCATCTCAGTCATTTTTTTTTCCTTTTTCTTTCCTTTTTTTAGTTTTGCTTTTTAGGAATTCTCTTTTTTGCAGCAAGCACTTAAAAACCAGCTGTTCTTGCAATATGTATTTGAAAACACAGAAGACATTAATTTCAAAAGACACATGTAAAAGTTTGAGGAATGTTGTGACAGTCTTTCAAAAACAAGCATTTACAAATGAGTGCCACTGATATCAAAAGGTTCACTCCAGTGAGCAAGGGCTTAGCAGTGTAAATGAAGATCTCATAATTTGGCAGTTAACAATAATACAGTTTCTAGACAGCATAATTTTATCATTTCAAGACGCATTCATGGTTTATAATTTGTTTCTCATCATTTGTATGCACCTGATGCTAAGTGCTTGCTCAAATTCACTATCTTGTTTTTAACATCATATTGATTTCCATATTAATAAAGCACAATGCCTGCCATAAAATCTCAGATGAGCACTTCTATTCAGGACTGAGCAGCAGGCAACTCCAAATTGGAGTTTTCTCATATAAAACACACACCTCCCCACTAGATTTAGAAATACTTCAGATAAATTTATTCTTGTTTTTAAAGCTAAACCAGAATCTTTCTGACAGCACCACTAAAAAAATTACTCAGCTTTAGCACCAGTAGATAAAGTTATCAAAGAATATTTTGTGTTTTGGATATATAAAATGAGTGAATTTGGCAACCCTTTTTCATGTTCTTAGGACACCAATCAGTCCTTTCCTTCTTTCAGTGATTTACCTGATCTCTGGACAACCTGTATGCTTACTTATGCAAAAATTATTGATCTTCATAGGAAAGTTATGTCATGAGGTTATGCCACACCAATTAAAATGTATGCACTCAAAATTTCCCAGTGTGCTATAATATATTGTTCTAGGAATAGTGAGACTGCCAGAATCACAGAATAGATAGGACAACCATATGTCACTATGAGCTGCCATGAATGAGGAAAACAGAACATTTAACACACAATCATGACACTCTGAAGCAGGGATAGATTTCAGGAAACAGCACCAAACTTTAGAAATTGTAGCAGCAGTAACTAAGGGATGGATAAATTCTGGTTAATAAACCAAAAAGAATGCTGCTTAGAGAGTAGAAAAACAGTAGACAAACTCAAAATGAACTAGATTATGTTTTGTTTGGCCAGACTTAGGACAGAGGTCACTTAGCTTGTTCACCCTAGAGAAAAGCAGACAGAGGTGAAACCTCATGGCAGGCTGCAACTTCCTCGAGAGGAGAAGAGGAGGAGCAGGCACTGATCTCTTCTCTGGGGTGACAGTGACAGGACCCAAGGGAATGGCTTGAAGTTGTGCCAGGGGAGGTTAAAGTTGGATATCAGGAAGAGGTTCTTCACCAGAGGGTAGCTGGACACTGGAACAGCTCCCCAGGGCAGTGGTCACAGCACCAGCCTGGCAGAGTTCAAGAAGCATTTGGACAATGCTCTCAGGAGCATGGTGTGCCTCTTGGGGTGTCCCTTGCAGGGCCAGGAGTTGGACTTGATGATCCTTGTGGGTCCCTTCCAACTCGGAATATTCTATGATTCTATGATCCATTAAAGATGGATATGGACCAGTCTTTTGTTTAAACTTTGAGGTACATTCTAATTTCAACATGTACATTTTTAACTACAGATTCAGATAATTGAACATAGATATAAATTAATCCATGGTGGATATACAATAAAAGAGAAAGCAGAAATCTATCCCAAAAGAAAGGATTGCAAGCTTCTAATATAAGTAAGACTGGAGACTTTAATTTCAAGAACAGCCTTACAAGATGGTAACTGATTTTTTCCGAATTAAAAAAAGAGAAAAAAGGTGCCCTCAGTTGAGTAAGAAAGCCTCATCACTGAAGAAATTCAGAAATGTACAGTAAGGCTAGAAAGGTAGAAATGTTGCTGTTCTCAGTACTGAATGTTAAGATTCAGCCTTTAAACTGACCTTACAGACAACTGCACAATTTCTTTTGTGAGTCCAAAGCCTCTTTCTTAGTGGGTCTCAGCTGGAATTGAAGCACTGACTTGCCATGTCAGTGTACCAGATTTTAGAAAAAAAATCTGGCAGAGAACCAGCTACCACTACCTTCCTTTTCCATCCTTCCACAAGTGACAACACTGTTGGAGAAAAGTCATTTCAACTCATTCTAGCAAAATCTGTTAAAGTTATATCCTTGTGTGTATGTGGACTTCACACAACTTTGACTTCAAGAAAAATGCAGGGTTATTTCTGAGTTTCTTCAATTAATCTGATAATTCTGATTTAAGTGCTAATTTCAATTTGCTAAGCTATGCCTTCATCCAACCTTACTGCCTCTTCCAACAGTTGCTCACCAAAAAATAATTGCATCTCTTCCCATCCCTTAATGTAAATGGTAAAATAAGCATTTCCCTTTATGCACAAATCATAAAAAATCATTTCAAAACAGCTATGTATGATCATTTCAGCACCTCTGAAACTTCAGACAGATATTTTTATTTAGCGATTGCACTGAGTTAAACAAACCAAACTTCAGTGTTTAGTTATTGTGCCTTTCCCTCCTTGACAACTTTTAAAATGACTACAAACTTTGCAAGAACAACTAGGCCCTGTTGCTTTAGCTTCTATTATAATCTAAAATCACATGGAAAACACTAACATAATATCAGTTTATCTAATTCTATTTTTCTCTGAATTCTATTTTACTTATCTATATTCACATTGCACACATTTTCGACAGTTTATTGTCCAACACATATATTGGGGAACCTGGCTTCTCACCTAAGAAAGAAATACAAATGAAAATTTAAAGTAATTATTCCATGAGGAGACTAAAAATCCTTGTCACATCCCAGATAGAAGCATCTGTGGAATTCAACTTCAAACAGAAATAATGTTCCTCAGATGTCACACTGTATTGGGGACTACAGGTGAATTAGGCTGCTAATACCAAACGTATCACACTGGTTGATCCACTACATCACCTCAGAAATTTCCATATTCTAAGCCCTACAGTTCATCATGTCCATGGAAAACAAAGATAACAATGCCACAAAGTGACACTCAAAATTTGTATTTCCTCTCTTGATACCTATGCAGCTTCTCAAGCATATGTTCTCTTAAAGCTAGGATTAAAACTGTGGACATCTATAGAGTACAGATGTTCTGTCAATGAAATAACTACCAATCTGTAATTTTATGATTTTCATTTTTAATTTACATTTTTCAATTTTAACCATTGTATAACAATATTATAAAAGGAACTCAATCGTGTAGCTCTAAGAAGCTTCATAATTAGTCTGTAAAAACAATTATTAACATAAGGATTCTACCCAGAAAGGCCTCATGATTGGCAGTTATATATTGCCTTAAAGGTATTTTACTCTTCCTATATGTACTTCTTGAACAGTAAATGATGGAAACATATGTCCTTGTTGCCAAAGTATGTTCCAAGAGCAATAAGTGGGATAAACACTGTAACGGATTCATATTACACAGAAAACTTTCCAGGTCCTTCTCCCTGCTCTCAAATACTGTTAGCATACACAAATATCTGCCAATGTCTGAGACAGAAATAAAATGATTCAGTATCATATTACACAACTTTCCTTGCTTAATTCTCCCAAATATCTCAGGTATCTCAATGTTAGGCAGAAAGACAAAAAAACCAACTCCCTTACAAATACAACAAAAAGAACAGAAAAATGCATCAAATCTTCCAACAATACACTTCCCTGTTTTACTTCTTTTTTATTTCAGCCTATTCCAACAGGTTCTATAAATCAAAGTTTCTACATTATACCAGCATTTAACCTAAAAGATTCTTCTGGTTTGCATTAAGATTCTCGCTCAATACAAAATAACTCCATTTGTTCATTATTGATTTGTACCTCAAAAACTTCTTCATCCAGAATCCTGGTTCCAAAGACAGTGATGCCATTGGTGTCCACTATGGTTTTGTCACTTCTGTCAAGTGGTTTTGTAGTTTTTTTGTTACAGTCAACAATCATTGTAACACTCTTTTTCTCCACACTGATAGCTACTCGATGCCACCTGTAAAAAAAACAAACAATATAACTCTACTGTAATTTATATTTTTAAAACTACGTCATTGTGTTCTTATCAAATCAGTTTATAGCAATGGTGCACCAATTAATTCACAGAAAAAAATTCCAATATCTCCCTTTATTTCCTTCTTTTATACATACACAAGTGTACAAAGTGTTTGACCATTTGCTGTATACATTCTGTCCCACAGCACAAAGGAATCTGATCCATAGCTCATTGGGAATACCCTCTCTAAGGTGAAGCTCAAACTGACCTCTGAAGCTTTAACCAGAGAACATTGCCAAACTCGAATTAGAAGTCAGTGCACTGTTTACATTTTAATAGACTGAACAATCTGACAGCAGATTCTTTTTTATGAATGTGTTTGATTTTCCAAATTACTTGTGCAAATATAATTAACCTAGCAGGTTTATTATTTATTATTTACAATTTACCATTTTTTCTGTGTGATCAACCACCAAAATTTTACCATGTCCTTTTGCTTATTTGAAGGTGTGCCACAGACAAAGACATTTTTCAAATACATGCAATAGTTCCAACACAGCTGCTTTTCCAGATACATATATTTAAAAATAGTTGGCACTATTCCTGTAACAATAGCCTTGCCTACATAATATTCACCAAAAAGTGAGTGAAGACATTCAGAGTACTGACAAGTGACTTTATTTCAGAGACATTTGAGAATGAAGTTCTGTATGTTTTGCTCAACTCTACTATGTTATCTAAGAGACATTATCAGCAGTCATGACAGACTACATTAATTTAGTGAGCCTCTCTGCTATGACAAATAACTAAAGAGCAGACCAGTCTGTAATCTAGCATGGAGCAAAATGTTAAAGAATCTTTGACAGACCAGGGCAAAAAGAGTAAAGTATGTCATACGAGTGACTGGGAAGAGGAAGGCTGGAATCAAATTATTTTAGTTGGCATTTGTGGCATTAGGGTTGCCTAAATCAGAGAGAAAGCTTAGATCATTGTTACAAAGAACGTCTGTGTATCAAAAGGAACACCTTGAAGCTAATGGAATCTGACTGCTAAACAGTATCACTGAGCCAGAACTATAATTCCATGTTTTCTCTGGAATGCTGTTAAACATTATCATTATAAAAGCAAACTGGCCATGCATCCTCAGGCACATTACACTGTTCACACTTTTTAAATATATCTCGGTTTGAGATGAAGATTGTTGTCCTAGATCCTTCATAAAATAGCCGAGTCAGAAGAAAATTGTTGGCTTATCTTTTGAAAGGGTGTAGAAGCTGAAAGCATGAAATCATAGCTCACTGTGGATAGGATTGACTCCAGTTGATTTAGAAGTTGTGTAGTCTCACTGTAGGAAATTGTACCAAACCAAGTTCATTTTTATTTCTTCATTTCTGCCAGTTTATCAACATTTTGGATGAAATTCTATGTCAAAACTTCTTACTTTAGCAGAAGTCCATTTAAAAAAAAAATTGCTGCTTTGTTTTTTATCACTGCTTCTGCTAGGGAAATGAATCAAGTCTAGGTTTCATCATATAATTCCATTTTCTGGTAATACTAGGCCAAGGAGAAAATTTTTTTTCTTTCTTTATTGCTTTATAAACATATTTCATTATAGTTCAATTTTTGCCCTTCCTCACTGGGTTGTTTTCTTTTCCTTTAGTAAAATTTATTTCTGTGCATCTCTGAAGACTGTGGCTGCTCCTCTTGGACTGCAGCACAGCAAATAAAAAGCCTTTGAAATAATGAATGTCCTTTTACAAGTACTAGAATGACATTTCCAGAGAATGACTGCTTGTCTACAAAGCTACTAAAAATTAACAACTGCATTACTAATGCAATGGGTGTTTAATTCCTTTACTGGGGGTACAGCATAAATCCTTGCAGCATTTGGGATTAACTGTCCAGCTTATTTTTTCCTGGTTTCCTTACACATAGGTATCTCGAACCATTTTATCATCTGCTCTTTTGGCTTGAGATAGAAGAAATTCTATGCTGTCTTGTCCACTTGTCTTCACACTGCCTACCACCTTCAAGTGGACCAGACAATTCTTTAAGTGAGACTATTCCTTGAGACTTTTTGAAAACAAATATTGCACAGGAAGAATCTTCATAGGTTTAGTTTGGGTGTGTTTTACTTCTGTGATTATTTCCTCACCCTTGATTTACAAAACTGGCAGATAAGAAAAGTAGTTTGTTTCATTTATAGCTGTATGCACCATTTGGAGCTGGAACTGTATTCTGCTGCAAAGCTTCTCTAATTTTCCACTACACCAGTCCAACTAGCTAGAACCCATATTACTGACTGATTTAAATATTTGAGGAAACTTTATAAATACATAATCACACATACAATGGTCTGCAATATGTTTTCCATGTTAAAATTTTGCACTTACTTGCCATCAGCGATGTTGACCGTTCTGAAAAGAGGATAGTCTTCTGGGGCAGGTTTTCCATTTTGGTCTTCAAACAGGAAGACAGGAGATCTACCAACTTCAACACCTACTTGCTGAATTCCTTGCTCATTGTAGATAGACAAAAGGAAAGACTGAATACCCTTTTTAGGTTTTACTGTCATTAATATTGAAAAATCTTCTGGAAAACCTCCACCTGTAAACAAAGTGATACATACAGCTATAAATTCAGAAAAGAGGAAACCATTTTTACTTTTTTTCTATAAGCACATAGGACCCAGCTTACAAGCTGCAGGGTTTTCTAATTCTCAAAAATGAATACATAAAAAATTATATTAGGAGCATTTTCTATGTCTTTTTTTTCTTTCTGGTCTCACTTTAACTCCTGAAAGGTATACCTTAATGGTTCTTAAAAACATAACTTGCAAATCACACAATCATAAAATTGTTTGGGTTGAAAGGGACCTTAAAACTCATCTCTTGCC
>VZRX01008830.1:125101-145089 GCA_013398075.1 Notiomystis cincta | reverse complement strand
CCCTTTTTAGGTTTTACTGTCATTAATATTGAAAAATCTTCTGGAAAACCTCCACCTGTAAACAAAGTGATACATACAGCTATAAATTCAGAAAAGAGGAAACCATTTTTACTTTTTTTCTATAAGCACATAGGACCCAGCTTACAAGCTGCAGGGTTTTCTAATTCTCAAAAATGAATACATAAAAAATTATATTAGGAGCATTTTCTATGTCTTTTTTTTCTTTCTGGTCTCACTTTAACTCCTGAAAGGTATACCTTAATGGTTCTTAAAAACATAACTTGCAAATCACACAATCATAAAATTGTTTGGGTTGAAAGGGACCTTAAAACTCATCTCTTGCCACCTCCTGTCATGGGGGGATGCCACACACTAGACCAGGTTGCTCAGGGTCCCATCCAAGCTGACCTTGAACACTTTCAGGTTTGGGGCGTCCACAGCTTCTGTGGGCAACCTGTTCCAGTGCCTGACCACTCTCCGAGTTAAGAATTTCTTTATAAACATCCAATACTACTCTCCCCTCTTACACTTTAAAGCCATTGTCCCTTGTTCTATCACTACCTGCCCATATCCCTGTTTTTTATATGCCCCTTTATAATGGGGTCTACTCGGAGCCTTCTCTTCCCCAGGCTGAACAAGCCCAGCTCTCTCAGCCTGTCTTTGCAGGAGAGGTGCTCTAAATCTATTGTAAATTCATGCAGTAACACAAAGTATGAAAGAACCATAGTAGTTTCACATTCACTATTTTTTTAATTTATCTTCTATTTAGCAACCTTCTAATTTAAAAGTGTGCACTACAATTTCACTCAACATAACAACTATCAGTCCCATAGAAAATGACTCCCAGGTACTTCAGGAGCCCTTGAAAACAATTTATTTTAGTTTCTCTCTCACAATATATATTTGTGTCTTTCTGGAATTATATTGTGCATAACATTAACATAACTAGTTCTCTTTAATGGGAGATGAAATATCGAACACTGTTTCCATCTTTACAACAGAAGTAAACAAAATTAAAAGTAGATAAAGTGTATAAAGGAAGTACTGAAGTACTGCTCCTGTTGAATCTTGTGGTAAATCTGCATTTCACTGGATGCTAAACTCTATTTGGTTTAATAACAAACAAAGTGTAAGACTGAGATTCTAAAATTCAGAATGTGTTCTGGATCCATGTGGCTTTAGCTTTAATTTGACATATAAGAAACAGATGAGAATCTAATAATAACATTGGCAATGAATATAACTGCAGCTTTGTGTGCAGGAGAGTGGATAAAGTATTCTTAAATATTTTAATATAGTAATAGAACAACCTTTAATAAAATAGTATCTTGTGGTTTTGGAATGAATTAAAGCATGTAAGAATTCATTAAAACTCTGATTTTGGAATTTCTTCTTCCCATGAAGAAAATAAAGAATTGTTTCCAAGACAGGTATTGTGGGAAAACTCAAAAGATTCTAGATTCTTCTGTGAAGACAAGTTTTTACTTCTTGAATTACAATGTGTGAACAAAATGCACAGAATTTTCCTTGCTCTTTAAATGACATACTACTCTTCTAAACCAGAACCCCCTAGTCTTACATTTTTTATTTTATCTGCTGCAATAATACTTTATGTGCTTTCTACCCCTTTTTAATTTTTCTATGAAACTTGTTGGAACATTGTAGTAATATAGACAATGCTTATACATCGTTTTGACATCTTATTTGAAGGGATCAAAGCTCAACAGATAGGAAACATTTCATTTACTCTGGTGAGTCATTTGTAAGGTTTTTCATGACTGGGTAAAGCAAAGTAAACTAAACTTTGGGCTTAACTTTTAAATGTCAGAGCAAATAGATGACTAACAAATGGAAGAGAGAGATGACTGTCAACACAGGCCAAAAAAACTATTTGAAAAGCCCTATCTGCACTGTGAATCTGAGAGATATGCTGAAAATGCTAAAGGCAGGTGATAATAATTCAGCTTGTCTGGGCATGTGCTCTTCAAACACATAACATCCTAGGGGGGAGAAAAGTGAGCTAAGAAAGATGACTCCAAACGAGTCATGTGTCTCAGTTCAGTAGTTTCTGTCATTGCTGCTATAACATAATATTCCCAAATGTTTTATCTTCAATCTACTTCGGGTAATCAGAAAAAAATTTCCTCCAAACACATCTTTGATTGAAAAAGTCAAAAAAGAAATGAGATTTTAACATGAAAACATATATATTGCATCTAACATAGAAAACTCTATGTATATATAGTTCTTTAAACATATATCTGGAATAGTTATCAAAGCCCTCTCAAATACTTTTAGATTTCTTGTTAATTGGAATGGTTCTTTTCGAACAATAACTATGGGTAACAGTAAGAATCAGAGGGAAAATATCTAGAAAAATCTTTTTATATATCTTGGTTATCATTCCTTTATGCTTTTGTCAAAGATAACTAAGAGCATGTACAAAAACAGTACCACAAAACTCTAAGCAGTTTACATATTACAATCATATAATGCCTTCTAGTCAATGAAATCAAGGTCCATTATATTCAGGGAAGTTGGTAAATAAAACTAAATTAATTTTTTAAAAGATGGATAAATTACTGCATAGAGTACTTCCTGATGAGTTACAGGAGTTTGATGAAAGCAAGGACGGGACACATTAAAATGTGTATTGTTTAGCTGAAATGATATCTCACAACCTGATCTTATCTTGGATATCTTCTATAGTCTTTCCACTGCTACAGAGCACTAATAAAAAGAAACACAATCACTCAAATTTCTTTAGGAACAATCTGAAAAATGAGGATTTCTTGTGGTGAGGAGAGAGGATGCATGTTCCACAAGACTAAAAAGGAGGTAATTACCATAATCACCTGCAAAAAATTGGTTTGATGGTTTTTTACTAATGTAAAGGATAGCTAGACATTTTCCATTCAGCTTAGTTGAGAGGATATATTAAAACCCGACGAATTGTATTAAAAATAATATAAATATTATATCTGTAGTGAATTTTGCTTTGACCTTTTTCCATCAATAAGAAGTGATGAGTTAAGGGAACATGTAAGTTACTCTTGAACTGTGTATAGCTGTTTCTCGTGCTGCTCTGGGAACACATTACGACTACAAAATAAAGCACGTTTTATCCTTTTCTGGATCTGAGTGATATCTATATGATTGCTACTCTGAAGGACAAGAAAGAGAAAGTATTTTTCTTTGCCACTTCTAATCTGTATGTATTCTGTATGACCTGTTCAAACTCTACATGATATGTCCAAACAGAAAATTTAAATCTTCAATGATTTTGGTTTTCAATATTCTTACTATCATTTTCCTCAACAGTTTGAGTCAAGTGACAAGTGATAGCAAAATAATGGGATAAAAGTCTCTCTGAAACATCCAAAGAATCTTTCCCAAAATTTGACTATTTCATTTTAGTGAAACTTGATGGAAGGTGGAATCACAGCTATCTACAACCAGCCTTGTTTAGTCCCCCAAATACCCAGACATTCTGAGGTAATTCTTAACAGATGGTACTTCTGGGAATGATTTTGCAATGGCCAACCACAACTCATTTCTCCCACTGCAGCATTACTCCTGGAAGTACTTCTGCTCTTAAATGCACTACTGAAACAGGAGGAAACTTGCCAAAGCCATCAAATAAGGTTTCCATCAGATAGCATCATGAAAGAACAGGTAATATGACTTACAACTCAATTCCAGAGTGACAGAATTTGATGAAGAGCTTTATAACTGAAGCCAATAAAAACTGACTTACTTGGTGTGTTAGAGCCCATTCTGCCATTCAAATGCAGACTGAACTCCAGGGAAAAGAGAAGTGTTTTGTGCTGCTGATGGACTACATGCTATGCTTTAGAGACCACAAAAACATAGGCAGCAAGGTAATGGACAGCAGCAACAGTTTTCTGCCAGTCTTACCTGGGTACAGCTGCTTTGTTGGGGCACTCAGCTGTGCAGTTTTTGAAACTCTGTAAGCAACATCCGATCCTTTTGAATTCCTTCTGTTTGTGCAAAATCCTGCTGTTCTTGTTACTCCTTCTGGAGAATTGTGAAATTCTAATGCTTTTAGCACATCAACGGGTTCAGCTGACAAAGTTAAAAAAAAAAAAAGACAAACAACAAAAATCATTATTCATCTTGCATCTCTATGGCATGCAGCCTCCAAAAAGGCTTTTAATTCCTTTGCAAAAATATATGTCTAATCACAGCAGTAGCTGCATCCCATTTTGATTTATTGCACATTACTCATACACCATAATATTATTTTAACAGGATTATTAATTTTTAAATATGTAAGAGTTCATCTCATCCAATGTAATTTTTATGATCAGATTTTTAAACTACTTGACTACACACTGAAAATCACCAACTGGAAATGCTGAGGATCATGCTGATTGAAACTTCCAATAGATGCTTTTATCGAGTGATTGCTGAGAAGTGGAACTGGTTTTCAAAGTTTGCACAAAACTTTCAGAAGCATTCAGCTGCTAATGATTTGTTACCACAAAATCATCTGTTGCTAACGTTAAAATATATTCTGATTATATATAACTGCTTTCTCAGACACAGAGGGATAAGGAAGCCTCTAAACTAATTTCATATTCAAGTTAAAGAAAGAAAAATGTACCTGCTTTGCCTGCAAGGACTAAATGGACAGAATTGCAGTTTTTCATTATTTCCAGGTTGAAATGCAAATCGACTGGGTTGTGCTTTAGAGAAGTACAGTAAGATTGCATCTGTGCTCAGTGTCTAACAATCTAAAGTTGAAATCCAGAGCTGTTACTGCACTGATACTGATGCAAATTAAAACAAACAAAAAAGCCTGCATATATCTATGTAAAGCCAACAAAAAGCCTTAATACAATAAAGTTCTCCATGGCAAAAGGACAAAGTACTGAATGGACAAGCACTTCAAGAGAGGCAGTGAGAGTAAACAGGAAAAATTAAGGTGCTCATTCTCATACTCATAGATCATGGCTTTTTTAATGTTGGTTTTTTGGGGGGTTTTTTTGAGTGGAAACAGAAATTCAATAGACTTTTTTTTTCACTTGGACTATGTCACAGTTCTTATATTGGCAAACTCATAACCACTTTATTTGGGAAGACAAAGTTTTAAATGGCTTTCAGTGTTAAAGCTGAGAAATGAGCTTGGTAAATCTGACTTCCTATCTTTGAACTACACTGTGTCATTGACTACAGCTGATTTATTGTCTGTTATCATTCATTTTACATGTCAACAAATATCAACTTAAGGTCCAAAATACACTGCCTATGAATATTCAACTATTTAGTTTAACTAGCTCATCCTATTCATCTCCTGACACTGCCAAATATGAAAAACTCAACTTTGTGGTTAAACCAGTCTTTGTTTTCTCAGTCAGCCTAGAATGCACATAAGCTCCTATGTCCTAAAATATATTCACAAGAAAATGCCTGTGACCTTTTTAAATTTTTCTTCACATCTTGCACTTGTTCATTTACTTTTTGCATCAGATCATTGTGTTATTAAACATAAACCAAATATACAATGTTTGTTACAAGCTAACACATTGGGAACAAATGCTACAGTACACATCTGAATTTACTTAATATATATACTGCAAATTCAAAAAATTATATTTAAACATTATCTAAAGAAAAGTTTCAGTAGTGTGCAAACACTGTGGTATTAGTCCAACTTCTCTGTTGAGTATTGACAAAATAATTTTAATGGATATAATGTATTTTCTATAGGTGTTGCACACAATTCTGAAGGAATTGCCACTCATACCAAAGGAACATACTGAAGGAAGTGCCACACATTTTTTTTCTAGTAGCCAACATCTATTTTTGCTGTACTAATATTAATTTGAACCAGTAATGTAGACCCAGTCACCAGAAATATTAATAAGAATTTAAATTCACTGTGTAATTCAACCACTGCTACATTCCTTTATCCTTTGCTCTTTTTTTGTGATTTGTACCAGATTCTTCATTATTTTTTAGAATAATGTTTTTTCTTTTCCTGGTTGACTGGGAGACTATTCACCCATAAACAAGATTATTCATTACACTCTGCTAGTTCTGCTGCTAAAAAAATTCCAGAAAGGAAATAGAATAATAATAGGACAATCTTCAAACCAAAAATTCCAAATAGCAAGAACAAATATTCTGCTAATAGTCCATAGTTGACTATTTATTTATTTCCACAAATTGTGATTCACAAAACATAAAACAGCAGGACTAGTCAATTTAAAATAATTCCTAGAAATGCAATTTTTCATAGAAGAAACAAGTTAGGTGAAATGACAAGTTATACAGAAATGACAAGTTCCATAGAGATGACAAATTACATGAAGTAATTAATACAAAAATGGTAATTAGTCTATCCCCAAAGATAACATGACTGACCTATTAAATTCATATAGATAACAAGTAACAGAAACTATTTCCCTAATTTATATTAAAGAGTTCAGATAGCCACTTCAGCCAACAAGTAAAAAGTAAAGAAGTTCATTAAAAGTCTTTAGATAACAGGAATAACCAGGCAGGAATGTATAAGAAGCATGAATCCTCCTGTGTCATGGCTGGGGCTGCCATATAGAGAGGTTTCTGCAGAAAACCCCTCTGCTTGCTAGTAGAGATTTTGTCTCAGGAAATTTAAGGGTTTTTTTAATATTTAGTGTAACAAGCATTTAGTAGGCTTGACAATGCTGCCATTACCTTAGTCTTAAAATTCTTGATGAGCTCACTGTGCCTGCTCAGAAAACCTGCTCAGTGCCTCTCCAGAAAGCAGCAGCTGCTGTAGCCACACAACACACACATGTAGGAATACAGTGTAAAATAAGCAGCTCTTGAAAAAGTGCAGCTCAGGCCCAAATGGTTACTGGTAACCTGCTCAAAGTGTAAAACACAATGAGCAGTCCTTGCACAGCCAGCACTGCCTGCTTAGAAGACCAGGGAGAGAGGTAGGAAGACAGCTCATAGGCAGGGAAGAGCACAACCTGTGGCTTCTCTCTGCCAGTTTCCGTAGGTTCTGCAGTGTTCAGTGCCACTGAACAGCATCCTGACAGCTTCTGTTTCTTCTGAAAACTGCCTCTTCTCTAGCACGCTGCTCCCACAGGATTTCTGGGAATGGCAAGCAATAGCCAAAAAGAGCACCAGTGCTAAGAGCAGGCAGTTTGTCTGTTTGTGTGGTCCACAAACTAAGATCTCAGCATAAGGGACAACAAAAAGGCAACCTCTCTATTGACGGATCAAGGGTTTTTCATGAGACCTTCCTTACAATGCATAAAACAGCTTGCCTAAATGATTTTACCTTCTAGTCTAACTTTCCTCGATAGTTTTCTCAAAAAGTAAAGAAAAATGCAGATTAATGATACATAATGTAATGCTTTTGTATCCTTCCAATTTGGTGCCAAAATTTCAGATGGCAAGGAAATAACAAATAAGAATCATGCAAACAGTTCTGTTCACCAGTTCTTGGGATGGAGTTAATTCTCCTTATGAAACTTGGACATCAGCTTTGAAAACTCAACTCTGTTTGCCAGGGCAAATTTGACAAAATACAAGATGCAGACCCAGAAATCGGGTCTCTTATGTAGATGTTTATGGCCATGTTGCACTGGTGCTTGAAGGCAATCTCTTCCAGGCAAGCCAGAAAATGCCACAAGACAACCCTGTGAAAAGAAGCCTGTGTTCATCAGGGCAAGCCTGTAGTCTGCAATCAAAATGCAAGTTTCCACTCTGCTACTTTTGCAGGGGGTGACTCTTCTCACTAATGACTATAGTGCAAAGTTCAGCAGCCCATGTCCTCAATTCAAGAGTTCAGAAAGATGTGCAACTCTCACTGCCACTGAAAGACTGCACAGTGCTGGCCAAAGCAGAAATGGTTAAAAGTACTGGGATTTCTGGAATGGCAAAAGTGAATTCTTCAAAAATCCCTTTTTAAAACTGAGAATTGTGGGGGATGGGAACCTGAGCATTCCAGTATCTCTCAATATACCAAACCATTAATCACTTAACTCCATCACAAGTTCTTGTATTTTCAAATACAAAGAAGGTAAAGCACACAAACAAAAATTAATGGTGTCACATTTCAAGACCCAAAATATCTTGTAACTGCAATATTTAAAACTGTAGAGCCAAATTCTGGTATTCATTACTGTGGTATGACTGAACTAGATCCATTCACTTAGTAAGCTTTCCATATTTACAGTGGTATGGATCAGAACATTTGTCCAGAACATTTCATATTTAATATAACTCCAAAGCCATATTTGCTCTTCCTTTCCCTTTAGCTTTCTTCCATTAGGAAACTTATGAAAAAAAACCAACAAAAAACCCAGAATATCTCTGCTGGAAATTAAAAGGATTCACTGCAGCTAAGTAGTTGTAAATTGGATGCTAGATCACACTTTTGCATTGCCAGGTCAGGAGAGAGCATCAAGAATCAAGTACATGAGGGGAGCTTCATGTGTTTTCTGTTTACTTGGAGAGGAGGAAAATGCATGTAAAAATTTACTTCCAATTTTGGTTAGCATTTCCAAGCCTAGATTTCCTCTACAGACAATGATACATTTGTTTTAAAGGCTATGACAATGTTTTCTATTCTATGAATTCATAACCTTATTTTGTAAAAACAGAATACCATTAAAGTTTTAAAAAGTCTGTAGAAGTCTAGATGACATTTTTATCATATAATCACAGTTGAAAATATCACAGCTTTCATTCACTCCATACCTAAATTGAAATGAAATCTGTGATATATCATTACTAATAACACTGATACAACACATATGGATCAAATTCTGAAGCCTTTATATTGCATTATACCTAACAATTACTACCATTGCTCAGTATGGTATCATCTGGAATTAAGCAGAATCTGGTGAAAACAGCAAATTCATTTCTGACATGCCCTAATATCACAAATATAAACACTCATTATTCAAGTTCAGAGAACTTGCTTCCTTTCACTTAGACTTCCTGACATTTGAGCTGGAATCTATTACACAACATGGCTCTGCCTTTCTCCAGGTGGAAACTGTCCATGGAGAAGGTTCCCAGGTACCATAACAATACAAGTTATGATAGCAGCGAAAGGAGGGGCTGAGACACTCTAAAGGAGGGCAGAAACTGAAGCCCTTTGGACACACAGTCTGTGCTCATGACTTATTCAATGTGTGACATCCTTCTAAGGATGACCCCAGTTTCCAGTCAAAATGCTTAGCAATTCCCCATCTCCCTGTGGGAATGCTTCTTGTAGATGAACCTTAGGTAAAAGAATAGACACTACAAGAAAAGGACAACACGTAACATATGCAAGAAAATTTGCATTGGAATGGTCATGTCTGGTTCATTACATTTGGATTTATTTAAATGAAGATGGTAATTAAATGAATGGTGCTTTAGCACATCTTCTTAGTTTATAAAAAATGTAACCTGTCTGTAACTGAGGTCAGGGTGAACTTAGTACCTTAGTAAAAGGAAGTAAAATTCCTTTGTTTCTGCTTCAGCAGCCACCACTAAATATCTGTGTTGTGACAAAGCCCATCTGACCCTGCAAAGGCAAACTGCACAGAACCCAAAAAAAAGACAGACCAGCAGTGCATCTAATGGCAGGGGTATCATCTTTGAAATTATACCAGCTGCAATCATTTTGAATAAAAGAGTAAAATCTATACATATTATCTTTCTAGCAACAATAACTTTTTAAGGCTAATTACCTTTACTTTAATGACTTTGCCTTATTGAAAATGTTTTGATCTACAATACGCTTTTTTGCAAAGTTTTACTCAGATCAATTCAGTCAGTGACATTACTGTCAGTGTGAGGTTTGTAAATGTTAGGCCATTAACACACACTGGAAATAGAGCTGTGCTGTTTCACCTAAGTAGAATGTTCTGTCCTGTATCACTCTAGGTAGCTAAAATGTACATGTCAAAAAATTGACACTTAAGCATATGAAAGACCTGATCTTCTGTTTCTTAGCATATGTATCAGCTTCCAATCACAGTCTCTTACTAGTAAGTTAGACCTGCTGTAGTCACAAATAAATTGACAAATTTGATATCATATTTTTTTCATTCAAATAAAATGACTTGAACACTTTATTACTGGAAATTTTTATGCAGAAGAAAAAAGTTACCACATACTTGTGCTTTTTCAGAAATTCTTTTTGACCCACCTAGCCTGGCACACTAGCAGCCAAATTTCTAACCTAAGTAAAGCTGTTTTAAGAAGCAGTTTCTGTGCCAGTTCCATGAGTGGCTGGGATTCCACGCTGGTGTGGATCTCACGCAGTATTTCATGACTTACCAGATCTGAAGACATCAAACTTTTAGAGTGATCCTATCCTAGATGTATGCAGTGGTCCTTAGTGGACTTGGAATACATACAGATTGAAAATCTACTACTGACCAAACTGAGAACTTTTGAGTGAGTTTGATTATTCCTTAAAAGAACCATGGAAGTCAGAATGGGCCTCTCCAAAGGTCCAATACCTTTTCTTCTCTTTAACACGGAACATGCTGCAAAGCACCTCCAAGCTGCAGGGGGAATGGAGCCCTGAACATTTGCAGATAGGGTGTACCAAACTCAACACCTGTTCCCTTGCTATAAACTGTACAGCAAAGCACTTTTTAACTGCAGATGAAGCTGCTGATGCCTAAGGACCAAACAGATCAAGACAGTTATTGAGGATAAGGTATACACAGGAAAGTATCATTTGCATTTTTAGAGGGAAGAACTTCACCATCAGGCCTCAAAGTGGAACTCCCCAGGATTGACAGGAAAGTGACTGTGGTGGCAATTTCTGGCTACAAAATTCCTTCCCATAAGAAATTGTTCAAGGAATGACTCATTTATACTAAAATATGCTTATTTCTGTCCAATTACCTAATAAAGCAAAGAAGTTTAAATCCTATTATATTTAGATTTTGGTCTGGTAACTCCTAGATATTAGTCTCTTAATTTTATGAGAGCACAGGCACGATGATCCTTCCCTATTTAAAGGCTGTATTTACCTACATAATTTACAAGATACTCCCAGATTGCCTGCTGGGGGACATACTTTGAATGCAAACAATAACAAAAATCAAAGGGAAAAAGGAAGAGGCAGTATTTACTTTACAGATACACCTTAGCAAACCAACAGTGCAATTTAGTGTTTGCTATACTGTTAATACCTATAGTAATTTTGCCTTTCCTTCTTTTTGGTATAGTAAAGAGTACTTTGAAACAGTAATATATGTTTTTCTGATAGAATAAACAGATAACTTCTTGAGTTCTCATAATTCTTCAGCAATGCACTTTTTTGATTAATGTAAAAGTGAAAACTTATCCACAGAGAACCTTTAAGAGTTGCAATCAATAACTCAATTAGGGAGATAGAACCCTGGAGTAGAAAAGAGCTCAGTTTTCCCCAGTACAAAGAATTATATGAGAAATTTAGGAAGACTAATGTTTCTAAGTTACTATTATTTTACTTCATATTTTTCCATGGAAATAGGCTTCATTTTGTCAGTAATCTGTTCCAATGGAACCACTGCAAAAACTAAAACTTAAAGAGCCTTGAAACATTAATCTTCAGTTCTAAATGGAGTGTTTTCTCAAAGTTTAGTCCAGTTTTATGTCACGGTAACAGACCATTTAAAACCTACAAGCTGTGATGGTCTGGTAGGGTAAAATGTTTGTATTTGGTAAGTACTAATGAAGGGACTCCTTATATTTGTGGACAAGATTTTCAAAAGAGGCTACCTCTGGTTGGATTTCTAAGTATATATTTAAGGACCTAAGTAGAAGGTACTGACTGCACCCCAGATTTTTGAAACCATGCTATTAAAGGCATGATAGCCTACCGTTGTTTAGTTTATTTACTTTTCTTAAAACTTTAGATCTTTATAATTCTAAGAGCTCATTCTAAGGACATTCCATGTATCCCATAGGTGAACAAAGACAAACACCACTATGACCAAAGTTTCTGACACTCATTAAACGGTCCAAGACCTAACGAGTGTAAGAGGTCTTTACCTCTTTTTTACCAGCAGCATTAGAATCTGGATTTAATAAACTGATAGTTTGTTGACCTTTAAGATACAAACCAAGACCCATCAAATTACTAGAAAACTATGCTATTTCTAATGTGGTAAGAATATTTCTGTTCTTATTTTTACTCTTAGACACTTTTACTTACAGTGGGCAGTTATGATGGAAATCCTTTAAAAACAGAAATACACATAATATTATTATCTACACTTATTATTTTACTGTGTTCTTCATCTGTTAGGCATTAATGCAGAAGTAAACACTCAAAAGCAAGAATTCAAAAGCATGTTATGCCCAGCTGCTTCAGTGAACTTTGCAGTTCTCACAAAGAACTCTATTGCCATTCCACTGCAGACCTCAGTCTCTCCCAAGCAAGAATTCCCTACAGTTCAGCCATAGGTGTCTAAGCACCAGAAGAGGATCAGACACTCTTCTGTCCTTACCATTACCTACAGGCCAGCTCTGGGCAGAACTGCCCTTCTTCACAGGCCTTTGGGCTTGGCAGGCTGAGAATTGCCTGCCTACCAACTCTGCTGAGAGCCCAGCCCTGAAACAGAAAAACTGCTCTGGGAACCAGCATCAAAGCATGAGTTCTGCAGTGCTCTTTGTGAAGGTTCCAACACTTTTCATAGATGGACTTTATAGAGCTGGATAAAATGAACAGTCTGTTTTATGAGCTGCAAAATTGAGTTACAGAGCATCTTCAAGGTGTAAAAACAAAACCAATTGAAAATTAAGCTGGGTTTTTTTGTAGAAACCTGATTATAAGTCCATGAAATTAACTGAATATATGTTGAATATATATACTTCTAGAGACATACTTCAAGGTTGTTTTACCTGGTAAGAATTTTTCTACATGAATTTCCTAGGTGAATTATGTAATTTGGATCTTGACTGGTGACATTTTTAGAAATAGGTGTTATTGCAGTGCTTTCATATTTAATGCTTACAAGAACTAGAGATTATCCAGATGCATACAGGAATGCTTTAAATAGCCTATTTAGAATGGACTGACTATTTCACCAACAGAGGCTTCTGTGAAACTTCTCAGAAGTGGCTACTTCTGGTGTTTCTACACCAGTTATTTGGAATTTTTCACTGACTTCCTATGCTGCAAAATCTACTAAATACATTATAGTGTTTCAAAGGCTGTGCAGACAGTCTAGGCATGAGGCAATTTTGATACTCACCAACTACTAACTATATCTCACTTTAAAGACCAACCTCTAACACTCATACAGTACAAACTAAAACCCAAAAAACACACAGCCCTCTCCCCCCACCACTTATATCCTATACTGAAACCAGTAGAAAACTTGTCTATGTGCAACTACACACTTGGATCTTCAGCAACATTAGCTTGTAGGCTGATTTATTTACTGGAAGTATTCTGGGGGAAAAAAAGAGTAATTATTGTAAGTTTGGTGGTTTTTTACCTTGCATAATTCAGAAATATAACCTAGATTTTGAGGCTTTTTAACATACTTTATGTATTTCACTACACAATGTGACTTTCAGATTACTCAAAACCCTCATGAGATTGGACAGATTGTTCTTTTATCACTTGTTGAGCAACATTGACTGCCATCAAGCACTAAAGACCTGATGATGATTCCATAAAAGGTTTCACTTGCTACCCCCAAAAGATTGGGCTTGCTCATCATCTGTGCAGACCTGTATTGATCCATGAGTTTACAATACTATAACATCTATCTTCTCATTTCTATGGACTTTGCACCACAGCAAAATCTTTTAGGACTGCATTCCAAGTGTCTAACTGTATTGAGGCCTCTGCTAAAGATTCAAAAAGTTCTTTTTGTACAGACTGCAGACACAGTAGTTCCAGCTGTGAAAATCAGGAAAACAAGTATTACATTCTTGAGTATCCTGTTTCTATTACCATATAAAAAGGAGACACAGTCTAAAAATGGTCCGTGCTACAGGAAGAGACAAGATGTTCCCTCAGCAATTAAACATGAGAGAAATTGAGTCCACTTATAAGTTTTGTCACCAAAGTATTATTAAGAAATAACTCAAATAAGAGTTCAAAAAATCCTCTAATAAATGGGACTTTTCATATATGGAACATTTGTACATTTTTCAACTTTAAGCAAAGAATACAGCCAAGGACAAGATTTAGAAATGGTGCCATTTAAAGTAATCCTATTTAATTTGATAATTTGTACAACTAATATGTTTCACCATATTTTCCCAGATGTCAAAGGTATCATCTCTCTTGTGAGAGCAAAGCAAGGAAATCAGATTCAATTCTGTATCCTACCAATATTAGCAGGAATTTCTCTTAAGCAGACACCAAGGTTGTAAAGTCTTGAACTAATTATAAACTGTGAATGTTTGATAATCTATCAGATTGCTATGATAATCTGAGTAAGGTAAGGTACACAGCTAAGGGGCAGAGTAGGTAGCACTTTGTCTGCAATAATACTTTAAAAATGTGATCATAATTTGATTTACTACTAAGTTAATTTCTATCATAGACAAAACATAGCTGCCAGTGACATGATTTATGGCAGGATCAGGATCTAAGATTTTTTTTATTCATCTTTTATAATACATCTTTGGATTTGGTTTTGCAGCAAACACTCTGCTTCTGTAATATGAGCTCTGTCAAATACCTTCTATTTCACACACTGTGTACATTTACACTTGGACTTGCAGTGAAGTCCCAGACCTGAAATTCACAGAAGTTTTTACAGTCCCTTATGTCTGCTAATGTGCTAAAAAGAATTTAAGTTCTGCCAGATTCTACTGCTATTGTAATAACCGGGTCAACAATTAATCCTTACATTTACAGTCTGTAAACTTGGTATTTAATACTGAGTAGAACAGTTATAAGCCCTTGCAACAAGCATGTGTGTTAACCTAATTCCTTTTAAGCCACTGTTCTCTATTGTGTCCATCCAGAGGGCAAATCTCTATCACTGCATGAGACTTCACATTCTTAGAAAATTAGAGATTTCTCCCAAACTCTGGTTAATTTATTCCCCCCTATTATCAACAAATACTCAGAACAATGATAAATTAACCAATGCTGGGAGGATTTCCTCTGAAAAGAAGCAGAACACTCTACAGAGAAAAGAAAAGCAACTTCTTAATCTTGCTGGCAGATGGAAACCCTACTGTTCACCACTGTACAAAACAAATCCGGGAAAGACATAATTGCTCCAGTGTGTTTTAGGTATAACCTCAGCAGTCATGTCATGGCTCCTTTAGTATGCTGCAACTGTGTCAGAATTAAGGGTTCTCTTTGGAGGAGATCAAGTACTTTGGGCATGACAATTGTAAAGATAAGTATGACAGCTTTTTTCCTATATTTTACATCTGCTGCAGACACCAGTTTTACAAACAATGGGAGCTTTGGGGGTGGATTGTTCTTCATGGTTTTTTTTAGTAATCAGAACAAATGATTGCACCAGAAAAGTTTTTATATCAAAGATTTTTTTTTTCCTATTGACATTTCACTTACAGGTACTAGGGAAGAGATTATTTCAAGCCAAACCCACAGAGTATTTGTGTACCTATATACAGTTAAATTTGTTAAGATATACACAAAACTGAAGTTGAGACTTCTTTCCTATAGAGCAAGGAAAGAGACAGTTTCCTGCAGCCTGAATAGTCCTTTCTTGGATCCATGTGAGGTCTCCTAAATTAAATGCAAAGGTACACACTCTGGAAAATTAACAACACATACCAGTCAAATTTTCTGTGTCTGATGTCTGCTGCTGAAGTTGAAATAATTATTTCACCTTAGAAACAATTAAGAAATTGAAATTACATGGCAAAACAGGCGTACACATGCAGGTCTCTCTTGCACTATTCTGGGAAGATTGGACCATTTCACCTGCTGATCCTTGGGACTCAGAAAATCTTCAGCTAGGACCACTAGCTGCATCTCCTGAAATCACCCTTTGATTTATTCATTTTTGCCAACTTTGGGAAGAATAATCTGAGAAGCCCACACAAATTATCACACAAGACAATTTCACTGAAAAATAAAGGAATGTTTAGAATGTTTCATTCTTTTTCAATTTTAAACATCAATTGATCAGTTAAAATCAAAAGTGCTTTACAGCACAAATAGTTCTGAGAAGAAATTTATACTTTTCTAGTTTAAAACACCATTTTGTACAGGTTTAGACTAGCTGGATAGATTCAAGAGCTTTCATTCAACACACAGATCCATATCTTCCTTACCAAGCAAATACAAGTAAGTAGTAGTGTTAAATGTGCATCCACAAAGAAAACTCTCCTTTTGCCATCACTAATTGACCCAGTTCTGCATTCCTTCTGCACCTAGAACTCCCACTACTTTTCCAGCCTGTGTGGGGGAAGGACAAGGAACCTTTATGATTCCTAAGATGACAGCACGAAATATCTATTCTATTTTAGAAACAAATCTGCTCGTCACTTACACAGAAAGTCCAAAGTTTTCTATGGGTTCATAGCCTTGCAAAAAGGCTTCTTAAATCTTTTTTTAACTCAGATTAAGAGCTAGATTTCCATTAGCTCAAAAAAGTTTATAAATAATAAAAAGGCTGATTTTTCATTTCTTGCCCATGAAATTTAAATCAGCATCACAATAGTGCATTGATGTCAAGCCCTTACAAAAAATTTATAGTGTTCAAGCCATGCCATTTTGACTAAATGAGTTTATTCATTCCAAACACATTACCAACAGCTTTAGTATTAAAGGTGAGGAAGGGGAAAGGAAATCAAAGGATGTCTTTTAAAATACTGAATTTTGTTTACTTTAGCCAAGTCATAAAGCAAAAACATTTTCTGAAAAGAGCTACTTAAGAGCTGGTGGGCACTTAGCTGACCAAGTATGAGTCACTGCTTTTCCCATTCAGTTGATTCTCACTTCTGTAACTTTTTCTGTCTAAAGAAGAAATAACTCAAGAGCCCAAACACTTCTTCGCACACCATTTCTTACAAATAGGAAAGACACCTCATACTTTTTTTTTCTTTTTTTGTTAAATAAAGAAACTTGAAAAAACTCAAGAATTTTAGGAATCTGTTGAGGGTTGTCTTAAAAAAGTCACTGCTATATGATTAACACTTTATATGAATACACCATGTAATTTTCTTTTCATAGAGGTAGTTTATGAAAAGAAAATTGAAGAACAGAGGATTTAAAAGAGTTTATAAGGGCAGCCCATATTTTGCCCAGCATTCATATTTTAGCCAGTATTTTCATTTACTCATATTGTTTACTTGCCATTTATGCTATTTGATTTTATTCCTTGGTATTTTCCCTTCCCTATTTTCAAATAGGAATCATTACGTCCTATGTTATCTTTTAACTACTTTAAGTAAGATTAGAATGCATAACAGATGATTCAGAAATAAGTCCCTTGTACTCTGTTAGAGAAATTAGGTCAAATTCTGGTCCCTCTGTAGTCAATGGAAAAACTCTTACTGACTTCAATAACAGATCAAGCCCTGAACACACAGCTCCCTGTAGTTCCTAAGCAAATAGCATACTGTATCCCAGAAAAGGTCAAGAACTAAGTTCTTTTCTCAATGCTTCTACAAAGAATAAGAAGCCTGTAGTTCTACATTTCTGAAATGTCCTTTATACAGAAGACTAGAAGACTGTCAGTATAGTCTTTTAGTTTTGAATAGTTACCACAACCAAATTAGTCTGCCTAATGTTGCTGGATACAGTCCAGTAAGTATCAGTTCAGTTGATTTCAGTGTAAGTTCTGTTGATTTTTCCTGTGCTGTTTGGGTTTAGACTTTCTTTTAACTTGTCATTTGCATCCAACTCTTCATAAAAACATAGTTTACATAAACCCTACTCAATTTAGTCAGTTTTACTGCGGAAAAGCGGCGTAAGAAAACGATCATGTCTTTGAAGACGGTATTCTTCTTGAGGAAATTTAGTTTCTACATAGTAACGAGTATCCGAATCCTTGAAGCTCTGGGAGGTTAATTCACCCTGGTGCAACTCCAGCGAGTCCGCGGAATTGCAAGAGGGATGAAATCTGACCCCTCCAGTCCCTGTCAGAAACGGGGCCAGCAGGGGGCAGGAGCCCTGATTGATCTGACACCGTCGAGGTTGTGCCCAGGTATAAAGGCTTGAATGGAAACTGGTCACCTTTCCCTGCTCTCTCTAGGACGCCTGTTGATTCTGGGAATTCAGATCGAGAAATGCCTCCTTAAAATAATAAATACATAAAAATTTAAACCTTTCATTTCGGAGAGTTAAGCCCTTTCATTGATGTCAGACCCATAGAAAAATAAAAACCTCAGTCCCAGCCAGACTGGCCTCCAGATGCGCCTGCGGGGTCCGGCGGGAGGGAGGGAAGGAGGAAGGGAGGAAAAGGCAGCGTTTTCACCCCCGGTAGGAGAGAACTCTCCCGCCACCGGAGCTCGGCGAACTGCGAGCTCAGCTCAGAAAGCCCAGCTGTGCTGGCGGCAGTGCGGAGAGCTCAGGCAGAGCGGTGCGGACGGGAGAAGCGCGGAGAAGGCGAGGGATGGTGCGGGGGAGGGGGCGGCGATTCCTTTCTGCTGAGGCTGCTGCGCTGCTGCCTGGCTCTTGCTCCCCCTGCAAGTGCCCCGCGGGCCGCACCCTGCCCACCAGGTCCACGGACACCTAAGGGACCACTCGATGCCCCGGGGAGGCTGCAGAATGGGGAGGATGTTGGGGACGGCGCCCCGGAGCTGACACCACCTGCGGGGAGCGCAGCGATGGTCGGGCTGAGCCCCCCGAGCCCCCCCCAGGCATCTCCGGGCCCGGCTCCGCTCGCACCACCTGCGGGGCGCCGCTGCCCCGGGAGCTGCCCTCCGCAGGGGCTGGAAAAGGGCCCCTGGAAGTGTATTTTCTCCTCCGCTTGCTCCCTGGAAAACTTTTTGACCACTAAAACCCGTTGCAAAAGTAAAAATAAAAGAGAGGAGAACGGAAAAAATCAGAGCAGAGAGCCTCAACCCCCAGCTTTCCCCTTCCTCGCCCCTCCGAGGAGAAGGCAGATACTTGTCGGTCAATTTCAGTCACAACCTGGTGAACTTCAGCAGTTCAACAAAACAAAGTTGGACGCACACTCCACCATACAAGAGTTCAGTGCTGGAAGAGGGTAAGGCGCTCTGTTCAACAAGGATTTCTTTCATTTTCCAACCCCGCCAGTGCATCTCCTTTACCTCATTAAAAACACATCCAAAGTTTAAGGCTGAGCCTGACCGAGAGCCATCCCTCCGCGGCACCTGGGAGGGACGTCCCAGCCCACGCTGCCGGGGGCTCCCCGCGGGTCTCCGCGCCCGGAGCCGGCCCCAAGAGCGCTCTCGCCTCCCCAGCACCGGGAGTCGCTCTGACAGGTTTTACTCTGAAACGCGGCCTCAGCCGTGCCCTGGAGATCCTTTCCCCGAGGAGGGGAGAGAGAGGCAACGGGACTCTCCGGCTCCCCTTTGCTTTCTTACCTCCTCTGACCTCTGCAGTCCGGAGAAGGAAAGCGAAGGTGATGAGCACGGTTGCGGCCGAGTCCCAGGGCCACCTTCTCGTTTTCCACCTTGTGGACCATCTCTGCATCTCCATGCTGGGCACCCACAAGTGTGAATTAAACACGGGCGCCTTCAGTTTATACCAGCTCCGTCCTTTCCACTATATTCCCAGAGATGACTTCTCCTATAGAGCCATACGTGATAAACCGAGAGAGGTTTTCTCTCTCGTCCCGCTCCCGCTCTGCCCAGCCTTGCACAGGCCCCTCCGACCCGTCCTCCCCGGTGCCCTGCCTTCAGACTGAGGGGAGCTGAGGGGCTTTAATCAAAATGCAAAGAGCTCCGCATGCCCCTAAAGGCTTCATCCCGTCAGAGGGCTGGGCGAGCGGCTCCCAGGGCCACCCCTGGAGCCCGACTGACACGCCAGCCGCCGGGCGGAGGCCAATCGCGGGGCTCCCCCGGCCGCCCACAGCACCGCCCTCCGCCTCGGCGGCTGCACACCGGCC
>VZRX01008830.1:85992-124928 GCA_013398075.1 Notiomystis cincta | reverse complement strand
CGCCCCTCGCCGGGAAACCTCTCGCTCGCACTCCCGTCCTGTCCCACTTGGGCAGCATCGGTGACGGGGACCGGCCTGTAGGCTGAAACCTCTGGCAGAGCTTAGCTGTGTAGCAGGTCCAGCCGAAATCCTCCGTTGGGATCAGGTTCTGACCCAATTCCTCTGGAAAACAAGAGAAAATCATGGTCACGTTTTGGTAGAAATGTATATATATATATATATATACATATATATATATAAAATCTGCCTTCATTGAGCTCTTTAATGCCTTACAGCAACATAAGTTGTAACATATTGTTTATCAATAAAATACATGTTTTTATATGTCAAATTATACTTCAGAAATTTATTATCCTTTAATAAACTGTCTTATGTTTTGTTGCATTCCAGTAATATATCTAGCTCTTTCTGTCCTTGGTTTCCTGCAACAGTTGGTATCATTGTCATTAGATTTGCAGCTGAGGGGCTGAGGTGCACAGCACGGTTCTGTGTGAGCTCCCTTAAGTGCTGTGTGTTGGCTGTCATTCACTGAAGAGATACTCAAGGTTATTCTGGCACTTTAGGTAGTACCCCAGTACAGCTGCAGAGCACCAAAATGTCGTATGTATCTGACCTTTCTTTATCACAGCTTGCACATAGAATCAATAAAGCTGGAAAAGACCTCTATCATCAACCATTTAACCCAACAGCACCATGTGCACCACTGAGCCATCTCCCCAGTGATTGGGTGACTACCTCCAGCTGATTATTGAATATTTCATCCTGTCTTACACCCTAACTGCATACAGGTGCCCAAAAGTCAGCACTATTACTGGTGCTTTTCTGGTCTGTGTAGTTCTCAGCCATTTACTAGATGCTTTGTAGGAAAAACCAAATTAACTTGCTGTTTCAGCCTCCTTCCTTACAATGTCAGTAGGTAGTCCCAATGGCAATTTATTATTTTTACTCAATACTTTGTCGTGGGAAAATCTCATATGCTTTAAAGTTTCAAGTTTCCTCTTCATGCTTATAAATTACACATCTTTGTCACCAGCATTCTTGCTCCTTCCAGTCTCTATCACACATTGCTTCTCTGACTTTGTTTTGAGCCTTTCTGTTTACCTGAATGAATACAGCTAAACTCTTCCTTGGAGAAAGGAAAAAGTCTGTCTCTGTCCAGGAGAAGAAATGGAAGCATTCCAGACAGTGGTGAAAAAGAACAAGTATTCTCACAGTGTAGAGAATAATAATTTTAGACAGCGCCTTTACCAGCAAAGTTTTAGGGGATATGGTTCATCTTCTAGACTGTCAGTGGAAAGATATCCATTGGTTTTCGTGGTCCTACAGCAATCCAAAGCAGAACAAAGAGGAAAAAATCTTAAGTATTAATCCGGGTAGCATACTTATATTAATACAAATAGCTGTATAATTTTATATTCTAGTGCCAGGACCACTTTAATTTAGAGCTAGCTCAGTTATTATTGCATCCCAAAATGTCAAGCCACACAGACATGTAATAAATTGCTGTCAGATTCAGGGGTTAAAAGAGAAAAGTTATGTGCCATTTAGGTGAAGATCCACATTTTGCAGCCCATCAAATTCATTATTTAGGGATTATTGATTTATATTTAATTGATGTGCATTTAGCTTATTTTCCTAGTTATTGTTCATAATCTTCTCAATTGTAATGATGGTGTTTTACAGTGAAGTAATTGCAGCCATGAAAATATGTCAAAGAATAGATAACTATTCAGAGCATAAATAAGCTTTATGAATGCCATAAAATTATTCCTTAAAGGTTTTCATTATAAATTTTCAGTTCTTAGGTGTAATTTTGAGAGAAATATTTTCTTTCTTGAATCTGAGAGTTTAAATGTGAAAATATTTTCAAAGAGAAATACAGAAGAAGCGAATGATGTTATTTATTAAATCATCTGTGGTCCACAGTGGTTTGTTCTTTCTGTCGGCTTTTTTGTTCCTCATTACTCTTCAAGACAGTTTTAGTGAAAAGAAAGACTAAGCACTGTGACATTCATTATGTACTGTCCCTGATACATCAACGTTGGCAGATTAATCCATGTTTAAATATTAGGAATTGCTCCCTTGTATGTGCACAGATGGGTCATTGTTGTATTTTGGGGCAGAGAGGGGGAGGGGTTAGGGACTATGGAGAAGAGAATATGTTTCTTTGGACCACTGTAGGTTACAAGAAACTCACAGCAGCAGCTCTTTCACATTCTTCAGGCTATAGGCACCATTGTGAAATGTAACTGTAAATATAGTGTTCTATAGTAAACAGTAACTGTAAACATGGTGTTCTCTTGCAATCACACTGTTTTTCTAACATATTCCTTGACATCACCCAAAGTGAGAGACCTCTCTCAGTATAAAGGGGTCATTTCACTGGGAATAAATAATGCACTGTAAAGAAGAGTATGCTTTTATTGTTGTTTTCCCAGTATTTCAGGGACATTGACTTGACTTTTTTTTTCTAGTTTCACACAGATGTTGATGCCCTCTCCAATTCTATTCACAGCAATTAAGTGAATATTGCAAAGTAAATGTCTGCCTTAAAAGCCATCACCCACTGCCTGCTCTGTTGCTTTAATTCTTTTGGTTTAGGTACGTGGGTATTTTATCATTGTCTCATTTCTAGTGCAAATCTATATTTGCTGAGAATTTTCTGTTATATGATTAATATTAGGTAGAAAAGTGAGTTACACTGCTGCAGAGAAGTGAACCCTTGTACAAAAGGTTGTCTCACTGATGGAGATCAGTGGAATGATCTCTGCTAGATGAAATGCTATTCAGCTCCTTTTTGTAGTTTTACCAGGAGAGAAATATATAAACATATGCATATAGACAAAGTAATGACAATATTGCTTACCATGATTCTATCTTCAAAATGGGTAAATACCTTTTGCTACTATCAATAATAGCTAACAGCTTCACTGAACTCCCCCAGTTCCATTATCTAAGGTTTTGAAGAATGAAGCCAAGGCTTCCTCTGACCCTTAGCAAACCTCTTTGGGCTAGGAAAAGACTGTGCTGATTGATTTTTCTTTCAGGTTCCCAGGAATTAGGGAGGAAAGAAGATAGTAAAAGAAATTAAATACTAAACAGCATAGTTCAGTACTCATTAGCTCAGGTACCACAAGACTACAGAAATATTAGCATTACTAGTTTTCTTCTTATGGAGAATCTGTTGAGAATGACATAGGCAAAGCTGCAGAGGCAGCTGCACTGTGCAGCCTTACACAGATTTTCTGCTACCAGAAACACCAACATGAGAGGTTAAAACTTCTAGGCCTGTGTAAGGAACGGAGTCAGTACAAAGGTTATAGTTAGGATTGAAGGGGTTAAACGACATGAATGCTGTTTGAAACAGTCTTCTGATCTGGGAGGGGGCTGTAGCTGGTAGGAACTTACACAGCTCTTGCTGCACGGGTTTATCCCATTTTTTAATTACGTGGTTAACAATGAGAGTTAAAAATGTCAACCATCAAATCTGCATCCTATTCCTCAGCATCCTGAAGATAAGGAAAGATTTGGAGAATCTTATGTCCAATGTTCTTCAAAGATAAGATCAAAGCCAGGCAAAAACCCGCGCTGCTTTTCACTTCAGGGATGATACCTCAGAAATGAGTTACCAGAATCCTTCTTCCAGAACTTGGTTGACAGAAACACGGGATATTAACAATAAGAAAAAGGAGATTTGGCACAAGAGTAGGGTTTAGGATTTTCAGAAGGCAGATTGCTCTTTTCGACCCTGGAAATAGTAATTGCTTTGATAGAAACCTGTGCCTTGAGCTGTATTAGTCCTGTAGGAACTAAAAGACAACTGCTTATAAGTAGGTATGACAGGTAGGTTTAGGCCAAAGGTTTTGGCTAGAAGCCATAATACCTTTCTACAGGTTCCTCCAAAGTTGAGTGCATTGGTAGAAATAATTGACTAATACTTCCTTTAACTATGGGGTTTATTCCCTTATGTGCTGGTTAATTCAAGTTCTAGTTAGTATTGGAGTAATAGTGTTGGAGTTTGAGAATTGTAACTGTTATAAACGCTGAGTAATGCAACTATGTAAGACTGCCAAAGATGAGTAGCAGGGAGGAATTAAGAGATTCTGATGTATTGTTTTGTGATTTCCTGCAGAAACCAGTGCCCTTCCTAAACTACTGTTAGGCATTACTTTAATGCTGATATTTGCAATTGGACAAATTTGTCCAAATTCCACTTCCATTTTGAATCTGTGGGAAGCAAGGAGATAAGAAAGATGTAGGCACTAATAGAAGCCAGTGTTTTATACCAGTTGGCAGAAACTAATGCCTTAGTCTCCTGTAGGCTGGGAAGAAATCTGTTAAAACAGAGGGTTTAATTCTTAGGAAAACAAAAGATAAACAGGTAAATTCATTTCACACAAATGCAAAATCTTGTCAGCAATCTTTGTACTTATGTAGCTGGCAGCCAAAGCTTTCGTGGTTTTCTTCCTCAAGAGAAATAAACTAGGAGTCCATATTTTGTTTTACAGTTAGAATTCATTCTCCAGATCTGAACAAGACTTTAGCCACATGAGAGGTTAGGGTTTTTTACTATGATGTGTCTGCATCCCTGAGTAATGTTCAGTTGTACAGGGTGTCCTGCAGGGAAGCATAGAAACAGTACCAAGGGAAAGCAGAGACTGAGATTGTCTTACCTTATAATAGGAGGTTGCTATGTATAAATTGCAAATTAGCATTGGATTCTACACATGATACAGAGGTGAGAATTGGGCAGATACTGTTATAAGGCTTATGCTGTCTTTTCCTCTTTCAGTCTGTGCAGGACTACTTGGCCTAGGTGGGTATTGTTAAGATTTGAAACATGTTAAGGGTAGGGTTTTGGAAGAGGATGACTAAGTATGAAGAGCATACTTTATGCAGCATCTACAGCATTCCTAGAAATAAGAATTAATAAGATTCATCTCACATGAAGAGAAGGTGCTGGCAGTAATTGATCCTGTAGTTATTAATAATGCAAGAATTAAAATTAGGAGGATTAGGAATTTAGGTTTAATGTTTGAGAATCTTTAGATTGAATCTAGTAAATTAAATGGTCCTGGAAATATTTTGTGGCCCTGAGGTGTCTGGTCCTCTGGACAGAGTTGACATGAGATTTACTATCTAGAATCCAATTTACTGCTAGTCTGCGGAAGGTTTTTAGAGGCAGGGGAAAAAAAAAACCAAACAAAAAACCCAGTGATGGTAGAAACTGATGCCATTTGTTCTTTTTTCAGTAATGATTTACTGTCTTTCAGATTAAGATTAGGAAAGTGTCAAGACTCCAGTTTATAATCAATTTTTACAGATGTGAAGCGTTAGGAAGGCTGCTATCAACAGTAGGAGAGGTTGAGATAAGGACTATAACTCACAGACTACCTAGTTTATTTGATCTAGAGATATAAAATGGCCTGGTATTGTCAAGATCCAGTATCTTATTTTCAGTTTGCTGTCTTTCTCCCAGGTCTATATACAGTCTTCATTAAGGTTACACTGTAAGAGGTTTCTTCAGGAGGCTGAGTTATTGCTGCTGAATACAAAGCAGCTTATTGCTGTCAGTGGCAAATGCCTTGTTTTCAGCAATGGGCATAGTGAGGGTTAGGGATAAGATTGGCTTGAAGGTTAGGATGGAAAAAGAGTATCTTCAAGACCCATTTTTAAAGCAAGATTCTTCAAAGCTTGAAGAAATAGCATGTTCTATGGAATTGTCATGAGTTTATATTCTTTTTGATACCCATGTGTATGCATATAAAATTTGGAATTGAGGTGGAATTAGGAAGTATCATTTGGAAAATGAAAACTTAAACATACAGGATAGTTGGTGATAAATGTTTGATTCTGCACAGCTCCCTCAACAGCTCTCATGTTTTCATGGGCTGTTCTGGTAGTTCAGGTATGCTGTAAGTGTTGCCAAACACACTACACCTGAGGTTACAGTTTACCAAAGTTTGTACCGATCCACCCCCTTGCTGCAATGACAGTAATGTTTAGGATTGGAGTTATGTTCAGTGCTTCAGGCAATAAAATTGAAGAGTCTGGTTTTCCCAGACACTGCAGGGCTTGCCAGTGTTATGAGAATGCATCATCTTTTGTTATAAGTGCTGGCTACGTGGGTGTTAAAGGTTGGGCTTCAGAATTCTCTTGAAGAGTCTGAATTGTCAGTTGATTTTCATGTTTTCTTTGGTTAGTGGTCTGGTTATGGTTCTGATTTAGGAAGAAAAGGATGAAGAACCCTCCACATGTGGATTTTCTATGTATTAAAGGGCAAGGAAAGAAACTGGCATTATCAGAATTTAATGCATTATTTTCAAGGTTTGGATTTGTGATTGTTGTTGTTGGGTTTGTTTACGTCTCATAATTGAGATGCTTGGAAAAAATTAGTTTATTGCTTTTTTCTGACCTGTCTGTGCAGAAGAGATGAGGGCATGTGTTTTGAACTTGAGCCTCCTGCCCCTACCTTGATGCACACCTCCATGTCACACGGTCGCCTTCCTTCACATGTTCTACTGCCCAGCCCTCCTTTTGATCAGTGTGCTTCTATATTTTTATATGAGAGGAAAAGTAACTGCATTTACGTAAAGTCTTGCCACAATTAAGGAGCACCATATTTTCATTAACTTTATGTAGTCTGACAAATTTGTAATTCTCTATGAAGTTCCTCCTTTCTTGCTTTATATAGCCTTAATATACACAAAAGTGAGCACTGTTTTAATGATGACAGAGGTGATCTCTTTGAGGAGCTACCACAAACATCTGTGAATGGAAGATATTGTGACTGGAATTTTTCTGGGCCTCAGGTTAAAACAGAATGATAGAACTGTCTGCCTTATGAAGTTCATTGAAGAAAAGAAGCAATGACTGTACTTCCTGGCATCATTAGTTGGTTCTTAATCATGACTGTTTTGTAGAATAATCTGGTCTTCCCACATCTCCCCCCCCCAGAAAAATATTGCTGAAGTAGTGCTTCACAACATACAAACAGCACATTTTCATGCTGTTCAGCAAGCAGCAGGAAGTATCAAGTATCCTGCAGCATTACCGGCTCAGTTTTGTCATTCGGTTCAAGGTTTTGGAGGCTTATTTCAGCCAAACTCCCTAAGCTTTCAAGGCTCACCTACTGGTATTTTATAGGACTGCACTCTGTAACTGATACAGCAAACCACCATTCTTTTAATTTGTATTAATTTTTTCTTGAGATCAAGCCTGTTTTAATCATAACTGTACTTCATTCAAGAGAAAAAACAAAAAGTGCAATTAGTGTAACGTGCATTACATCTTCTAAAATATAATGTATAAGGGATACCAGAATTTTCCTTATTTAAGACAACTGAAAATGAGAACATATTTGATGCCATTTCTCTGTTTCTGTTTAGTTTTTGCATATTGCTATTACACACTAGAACTGCCAGAAATCTGCATTTTGATTGCCATTTCTGAATTTTTCCAACGGCCAACTAAAACTCAAGTCTGTCATAGTTTTGCAAACAACACTTCAAAAAATTTGTCTTCAGTTGCTGGTATTGAGTCTCTTTTTTTTTTGTTTCTTTTACATTTTATCTGAAACTTCCTTTTGCAGGAGACCAATTGAAACAAATACGTGGTCTGGGAGAGCTAAAAGGGGACAGTGTAGCCAGGCTCAGTTACATTGGCAACTCTTTATCTTATAATCAGAGAGAGTGTCCCTGTTTAGTTCTGCTTTAATCAGTGTTGTTCTTGAAGCAGTGGGCCAATTGCTACATACCACAGTCCATTTTTAATTATGACTTGGGACGAATTATGAACACAGATGTTTAAGTATAAAAGGCCTCTTAGAGTCCCTCTTCTGCATTGTTTTGTGGCATTGTTTTGTGTTGGGGGAGCACTGGTGGCCTGTCTAATACACAAGGAGGCAGTGCAGGCACAGACTAATGGTCTGCATGTGTCACACACTTGTAGCATGTTTATTAGTTTTTGGCAACATTAATGCTACCACCCTCACAGTTCCTTTTAACTGGAAGAAATTAAGGCGTGGAGAATGGGAATTACTGGAAGAATTTTAACTGGCAGAAATTAAAAAGGTGAATTTCTAACAGCAAATTAATTTATGTCCAGCCATGATAGTCCTGTACTTCCTCTTCCTATGCATGGAAACCTCATAACTGATCACTTGGTAAAATCTTTGAAGTAAAAGAAAAGTTTATCCTGCTCTATAAGAAAGAACACAGGGAAAACAATGATAATATTTCAAGGAGGCCTTGTACCTCAGGATTCATTTCATGCATGGCCAGTTTTGAGAAGATGAGGGCCAAAACATAAAGTACATCTCACTAATAATAAAAGTTTATAATTGAATAAATATAAAAGTCACATTTTATTTAACACGTATTCCTCCAAAATGACACATCCTCTCAAAGAAGTCACAGAGGGTGCCAGTTGATGACTGCCTTGGAATATGAGTGCTGTCAGACTTCAGATATTTTTCATTATCCACCTCAGTTCATAAAAGAATGGTCATTTTAGTAGTCCTAGCTGATGAAAATGGAATCACATGCATTAGCGTGCCGTGTAATATATCTTCTCTAGACCAAATTCCAGTTTCATCCCAGAAAAGAAAGAAACCCTTTTGAGGAAAGTGGTTGAGTTATGTGTAGGAGCTTTCAGATTTAGGCACGGAAAAGCTTTTATTTTGAGTTGGTGCCTTTTAATTGTCTAAGATTTGAAAACCCTGTTTGGGGCTGACCATTCCCTTTTGAAATGTGAGGCGTCTTTCAGTACACAGACCCCACAAAGTCTTAGGAGCCCAGTGGGCTGGGTGTGTTAACAGCAGTTCCCAGAAGGCATTGAGCAGTTCATGTGGCAGGGGATAATGAAACAAGGATTGCATGAAAACTCCCAAATTGCCTTAAGCTTCCTATCCATGGGCATAGATCTCTGCAGAGCATAAAATTCCTTCTCAAAGGTTGTGTGTTTACATGTTGTTTGGGAATTTGTATGGCTTTGAAAAGTCAAGGCAAGAAAATACTATTTTGATTATTGTTTAAAATAAAAAATGTGAATATTTGTATCTGATATTAGGATAAATGGAGGAGAATATATCAGCTCTGTGAGAATCACAAGAGAGTCAATAAATGCAGGATGAGCAGAAACCTTTGAATATACCTTTTCCTCTCTGATGTTATCTTGAAACTGTGATACATTTTTTTTCTCTATAGTGTGTGTTAGACTAAATTATCAATATGTTGATTTCTCCTTAATTCACTCTTAGTGGTGTTCATTTGCCCTTAACACTTTACAAAACATATTTAACAGGTGCTCACAGTGGCTCAGTAATTCTATTGCAGTCAGTAATCTCAGCTGCCCATATTCTGATCTTTTTCCAGGAAGTGATTATTTTCTAGTCAATACCATGAAAATTAATAACTTTATCAGAAAAACGTCAAGTTTTGCTTTCAACATGTATCTTCAAAGCAGCAGTGGGTGTCCAAGCCCTGCTGTCTGCCAGGCACATTGCCCAAACTACAAAATAATTAGATTCATTTGTAGCCAGTCTGGACTGAAGCATAAAGTAATGAGGTTTACTACTGTAGTGATGATTGAAGAAGATAAAAAAATCCAAAATATAAAAATCTGGATTAAAATATATCCTAATGCACTTATATCTTAATGAAATGCTATGGAATAGACAATAAAAAGATAGGAATACAGAAGTTCACATTTGGATTCTTAGTTAAAGAAATCTAGGTTCTCTTACATTGCTTTTTCCATCACTCCATTATTTTACAAATCATGTGATCAGACACTCAAGATTGAAGGATATTGATTATCAAACTATCATAGCAATAAGTAAATGTTGTACTATATAACAGTCTTCAGTGGTGCTAATGAGTTCCAAATTCATATATATCAGTATCAAATTTGTTCTGGTAATTTTTATATAGATTATGAGAATGTGAATATTCTCCTTATTTACATAATGAAAGTTATAGAGGTATAATGAAAAATATCTTTATGAATTTATACATAATGTCTTGAGATAAGATTGCTAAGCCAAAACATTGTTCAGAAAAAAATCTGAACATTCCAAAAAGTAGTACTGTGAAAAGACTGTAAAATAAATGGCAGAATTTCTGAAATACAGTGGGCAAAATACTGAAGGTTGAAATAGGCCTATTTGTTTGTAGTGCTGTGAGAAATTAAAACCAGAGATGACCTGTCTGTGACATTGAATTATTGGTGCAGATTCTCAGTGCTTGGAGAAAGCAAGGCTTGGAGATATATATTATATATCCTCTAGAGTATATATTTTCAGATTGCGAAGTATAGGAGGCAGTGTTTATTTTATATTAAGGATTAACTTATTGTATCCAGTATGATTCCGGGTGATGACTGCAGTAACATTCCAAAATTTATTATATGGTTTAGTCTTCCAAATCTCTACCAAATTATAATGATATGAGAGCAAGATTGAGAAATGGAAAGAAAAAAATTACTCCAAGTGCTGGCATTATATATATGATACTCTGCTATCATCCCTAGATTGCTCAGAATCCCTTAGTCCTCCTAAAGATAGACCTTAAGGATCATCACATTTGCAGACAATAGCCTTTTCAAAGCTGGGCTTTGTTATGCCAATAGAATTTTTTACATCTGTTTTTATTTTTTGCTATGTAAAAGGCTCAAAATTCTTTCCAGACGCTATATAGCAATCTTGTCTCTTAGTTTCCCCTAGATAAAAACATCCAACCTATCTTAACCATAAATACTATTTCTGTTCTTTATTTATTCTCACATCTGCAAGCCAGCTATGATTATGATCCTTCTAGTATTTTGGCAGGTGCCTCATTTTTAACTATGTAAATATATCTGTGTATCTAATTGGGGTTTATATTTATATGTGTCTTTTTTCTCCCTAGCACTAGTTCCAACTACTACAAGGTAGCTAGACATTTCTAAAATCAGTATATGTAACTGGGGGGTTTATATAGGAAAAGTGGAATCAATATCTGTTTCCTGGGCATTTGTTTGGTGCTAAGACAAATATAAATATAGTTTTTTTATATAAAAATAAAATGCTTTTGACTTGGAGAAATGTTGTAGTGGATGCAAAAATCAAAAAGGATGATTACTTCACTGTATATAATCCTCTGATGGACCCAAGATGATTATGGTATTGAAAATACCTGGAAAGACCTATAGGGAAGCAGTGAATGAGAAAGGCTCATTTGCAGTGCTCTGCTCTTTGGGAATAGAAAATAAATAAATGAAAATGGGCATGCAGTGTCCACCATTCAGTGATGCCTGTGCTGCTAACAGCCAGGAGAAGACATCAATGAAGTGTTGATGCTAAAACTCAGAAGAACAATTCCAGAGAGTATCTAAGATAAGCTACAGTCTTGCAGTTTTGCTATTTGAAAAAATCCCTTAAATTCCTACAAACCTGTGCTAGTTGCACTTAATTGAATAGGTCAGAATTTCCCACATTTTAAGATGCTGAGACAAAATTCTTCATGAATGTATAAGCAAGCGCAGCTGTTGACTTCAGTGGGCTCATGTCGGATTGCTGGAGCTCTGCTCTGGCCTGTTTGCCTTTGGAGCCTAAAGTGAGTGTTTTGTGAATGACAGTGTAGCAAGAGAGATGCATTTTGACAGGAGTGAGAATAATGAACAGGCAGGTGAAAATACCTGGGCATGTTATGCTTTGTGGCACACTTCACAAGCAGTAGAGCTGCTGCCTTCAGAGTTGCCTGTGGGTCTGTCACTTTGTTCGTCTCTGTCAGGGTTCATTCATCAGAACTGCTTTGTCTCCAAGGTTTGTATCCCCGATGGCTCACCTTAGCCTGTAAGGAATTTATGTGTTATTATCTGCTTTGGATATGTCTCAAATTCCCAAGAAAACTCTGGAGCTATTTCTGTATCATAAAAAGGAATGGGAAAGAGATGGTAGTTTGTCCTCCTGTTATTTGTTTAGAAATATAACTTGTGTTAGTATAACTTTATGATATGTTTCTGAAACTCACTAGACTTACTGTTTTTGAGAAAAAAACAATTTAGGAGTACCCACTAAATTATCCTACAAAATGAAGCTGCTGATTTATTTTATATTACTTACTCTTACACTGTTAGTGATATTGTGAAATTTAATCTTGTATTGAGAAAAGGGAACACAAGTAACAGTTTAAGAGTTGTGGTGGTAGAGACAGCAGTAGCACACTGTCACAGTGGATATTCATAAAATTTCAAACACCTACATTGATCAAACAATAAAAAATGGAATGAAAGAATGCACAGTTTGATTTCAAACATGTCAAGCTGGTACAATCTCCTAACTTTGAAACCTGACCACAAGTTTGCATTACCCACTTTTTCTGTTTAATTTCCAGCTGTGGGAGCCACAGGAATGGGCTGCAGGCATGGGAATGTTGCTGCTGTCCCTTCAACAGGGAGTTTCCCTGTTCCTGACTTCCCCTCCCCAAAGGCAAAATGGTCTGGCTTGTAAAACAGTGGCTTCTTTCTATGCAGAAGAGAGCAGCATGAAATACAGGAATTATTTTGGTTTTGAAAAATTTCCCTCAAAAATAGATGTTCAGTGCTTTGCTTCCTCTCTTACTTTTTATGCCTCTCACTTTAAAAAATGTGTTCATCTTAATTTCTTAAAGAAATTTCTGCTTTTATTTAATCAAATTAAAACTGTGTATTCTGAGGGTCATTATTTGGTAGATAACTCAGATCCCATGCTTTTAATAATTTGCTTAAAGAAAAGTTGTTAAATATAAAGAGTTAATAAAAATTGAAGCCCATGCATGCCTTTCATAGGTCTATGTCAAACCAATGTTTGGGGAGCTTACAAAACCACTGAAACAAAACAGCAAACTGTCTTAATACCAGTAAAGGCCATTTCATGGAAAAAGATGACCTGCCTCAGAAAACAAACCCTTCCCTGCTGTTCCCTCACCAGTAAATTAGCTTGCAACAGAAATATGCTCTTTTATGCACCCAGGAAATATCTGAGCATGAAATTAAAAGGTCTCATTTTAAGTGCAAAGAGCAGGGATAAGTGAGCTCTTGATTAAGCACACATTAAATAAAACTCTTGTAGAGCTCCTTAAATAAGAATTCATAAGGGTTCTCCACTGTTGTGGTATTGCCAAGAAGCACAACCAGGAGGGCTGAGTGGTACAGAGCATCCTGCTGTATTGTGGAAGTAAGCCAGTTAAATTTAGCAGTAAGATATTTTTTAAATTAACAATTGAGCACTATATTCCATCCATGGTGTGATGGAAGGTGTGTTGTGTCACTTGTTTGATCACAGCTGATTTTGCACTACACTTTATAAAAGGATGAAATTAGGCCTGATGAGGGATTTATTCAGTTCAGGTGAACTTTTTCAAAGAGAAGGGATGTTGGGGCTTCTCTGGAATTAGCTTGTGAGTGTTACTGGCCATGCTCACCTGGCAGCGCTTTCACGACTCACTACAAGCAGCTGGGGAGTTTGCAGAGGACCTGAGAAGTCTTTGTAGGGCAGGGAGCAGACACAAAGCTACATATAAAGGGACAAGGAAAGGCTCCTTAGGCTTTAAAAGGGGTTGCTGAATGTGTAGTAACCCAAGATTTGAAAACTGCTGGACCTGGGAGCAGGATTTGGATATACAGGCACCAAGACTAGGGAATAAATTATTTACAAATTGTTGTCTAAACCTGCCTTTTTCAACAGATTTGTATTATGTCTATTTGAAAAGCTACCTTGTTCCAGTTTGAGTTCTGCTAAAACCTAGCTTAGGAACAGAAAACCTTTAACCACTTTTGAACTGTTGATCCTAAGGAAGGTACAAATAACTCTGCCCTAAAGTCCTGCTCTGTCACCCAGGGTTATAGAAGTCTCCTCTAAAGCAGATACATTGATTCTTGTGAAGCTGAACTGGATCTATCTCTCTGCTTGGATTTTAGCATATGGCTTTTGGTATTCCTGTTGAGGCTGAGTCATGATAAGTCAACCATCTTTCATGATTTCATTTGCATTTGCTTTCTCAGCCAGCTTCTCACAACATGTCTGTAACACTCCAAACATTTGAGCAGTCTCATATGGCTGATTTTTTTTTTATTATTTAAATGAACTGCCATAAAAACGTACCTTTACTGTATTCTCTGTGCCAGTTATGGAGCTTCATCTCACAGTTATGGTAACCTGAAGACCAAAAGAACAAGTTTTTACTCGTGTTGAGTTTGTTTGAAATAGTCTATTAGACCAAAAGAAGCAAGGAGTGAGAGCTAGGACTAGGAGAATGATATAATTGAAAGGGGGAAATTCTCTGAGTTAGTAAGTCCTGAGATGACAGAATTTAAAGCCCAACATTCCTATGTAAAATAAACAGATCAGGTTTTAAAAACAATCAGTAGATAGCATTTCTTGGTTATATTTTTTCTCTTCTTCCAAGTCTGTAAAATGAGACTCATCAGACTAAGACAGCCCATTTTGCAATCACAAGAATTTTAAAGTATAACTGAATTTAAGTGTGTTAAGTTGAGGAAAATGCCTAAAAATACTATATATTTGCTTTAAAAGGCAATCCAGCTGTATGGTTTATCATGAAGTTTTCATCACTCCTTATTATGCTGTAACTTGATGCTAATTCCTGCTGTGGTAAATCCTGTAGACTTCCCTTCCACTCTGAGTATTTCGATATCTACTATGGAATAAGTATTCAGAAATCAGCAGCAAGGAAGATGGCTAATGACAAGCTTGAGTTCTCAAACACAAATATCTCTGTAAGGGAACTTTAATTCAGGCCATGCACTGTATAATCTCATCCTGATACCACATTTATTTACGTGGTCATTTAAACAGACTTATGTCCATGTAAGTCACCAAAAAGTGATATCAGAAGCACATGATTTGGCCTTCAATAGCTGAGATTATGCTGTTCATTTTCTCACTATAAATCTAAGAAAATCGATGTATCAGAAGTATAGAGGGGTTTTTGCTTATATTCTTATCAGGATAGACTACTATAACCATATTATGACATTTTTGTCCCTTGCTAATTAATATGTTACTAGAAGTCCTTTGCCTATTATTTCTTGACAGGAGAAAAAATGGATCCTTTTTAACTGTTTCAATATCGTGTTACTCAACAACAGACTTAAGAGGTAAGTTAATTCTCCATGTTTATATTCCATTTTTTCTGTTGTTTTTTCTGAAGATTTGCTGGATTTTTAATTTCTTTAGATCACTGCTATTTTACATTGGGCAGGATAGCGGCAAAAGTTATGCAAACTCTTCATCATATTTAAGAACATTAAATCTACTTTTTCACAAGGAGAAAACAAAACACACATATCAATGATATATCAAGGTTATCATAATTTTTCCAAAAACTATGAACAAAGAATAGATTTGATGAGTTGAACAAAGAAAGTTGCTCCTGGGGCCTTTTTGTTTATTTTTGGTTGTGTTGGTTTTCCTGTTTCTCACTTGAGAAATAGGTTGTGACAGGAAGGGAAAAGCAAAGAACATCCAGTTTAAGCAATACTTAGGTAAAGATGTTATTTCCAATCCAAAGGGTTTTCGGTGTAGAGCATCATTTAGATTGCCCAGTATCAGTTTCCCTTTTGTCTGGTATTCTTCAGTTAGTTTCAATGAAATTCACATCAGAGTACACAAAACAACTCATCCAGAGGGCTTTCCCAGTATTTTGGAACTTTTGACATTTTGCTCTCATCTTTGTAGGCAAGAAAGAGGTGGGGAAAACTGAGATTTGAAATATACAGAACAAGAAACCATAGCAAACCATATAGCTGATATTGTGAATATTTGCTAAGCTGGAATAGTATTAGTTTATGCCTAGAGATGTTTGCAATGATAGGATAAAAAATAGTAGATTCTTGCCTTGTTCAGTAGTGGTGAAAGCAAATCAGAGTGGGTAGTTGAGCTCACCAGGTTTTCATTCAAAGCAATAGTGAGTAAAACTTGTATTTTAGTAAAATGCCAAATAAGTGAATTTATAAATGGATAAAATCAAGATTGTGGATTGTTGGTAACCCTCCCTAAGAAAATGGGCAAATTATTTGCTCCCTTTTCTAGACCTTGACTGGATTTCCTTCTTAGGTCTTAAAAATATTTCAGCCACTTGTGCTGTATGTAAGCTGAGTCAGTATCTGCATTCCTTTGACTTCTTGCCTGCTCTTTCTATTTGCCTGTGCAAGGTTTGATTCAGTGTGATTCTCTAAACAGTGAAGCACATTTCTCCCTGGGGAGGGCATGAAATGCAGGTCACAACTATGTCTGCCAGTACAAGTGAAGTTTCTTTCACTTGCTGCCAGGCAGGCATCCATCTAACCCCAGTTAAGCTGTCAGTATCTCTGGGTAGAGCTTCCCAGCCCTTCCTGATGGTGTCAAGACCATGAAGTCATGGTACTGTAAAAGCATTTTAAATAAAATAGATACAACTTCCCGCTTTCCATTGTTTTTCTGTTCCTGAGCAAAGTTCTTAAGTAATTATTATAAACCACAAATTTCAGGCTGTAGACTGTAAGTTTCAAGAACAGTGCTATTTCATCTCCAAGGTAATGATTTCACAAAAGTTATTTCTGTGGAACACACTGGCTGAAATTTGAATTTACAAAAGACTTTGTATAAACTTTCCTCACGCTGACTTGTACTTCCACATTCAACTAGTTATATTTATGCCTGGGATGGGTGTATATTTAAGTTGGAAATTACCTTAAAATAATAATAATGACCTGAAATGGGAAACTTGGATTGTATAATGTAGTTTAATCCATGAAAGAAAATTAAAATGGCAATGGGAGTAGGAAAATGTTGGTAACTGACAAAAGGAATTAAGAATGGGTCATACAATACAACCCATTTACCATCAAGAAAAAAGGAAAATGCATGATGAGTTGTTTGAGAATGGGGGGGGAACAGCCATTTTGTAGGAGGTAGTGTGATAGTAATGTGTCTTCTGGATTATTAGAAATGTATTTTTCTGGCACAATTGCTTTTTAAAAGTATTTTAAGGGGAAGGTTTTGTTTTATTTTGAAGGTTTGTTTTTTTTTTAGTGTAGGATAGTACACAGGAAGCCACATCATACTGCATAAGGTACAAGGACAAAATAATACACACATGGAAGCCTTGGTAAACACTATCAAACCTATACATGGTTGATTCATTTAAGAGTTTGTTGCTGGACTAAACACAGGGTCTCCAATTTCTGAAACAAAAGCTCTGTTATGAAGTAAAAGAAACAGCTCCCTGAGCTCAAGCCAGCTGAGTTTGTTATATCCAGTCCAGACTGCTTTTCAACCAATAATTTTTCTAGTTTATGTACAGTACCCTGCTATTTCCAGAGGGATGGTTTTATTTGACTGTCCATTCACCTAGGATACAAGTTTAGCTTAACTTGATGGTGCCAAATATGGCAAGTTGATCTTATACCTCTTTGATATCCCATTTTGCAAAGCCAAAGCAAGCATTACCAAGCTCTACAATTGTGGCTTACCACATTTACCATTAAATGCAGCATTTTAAAACTTACTGTGGCATATCAAAGCCATGTGATCATTGAGATGCACAAGGCCAAAATTACAGTGATAGAATCGTATTATTATATATGGTTTCCTGCATTTTTTTATGCTGTCATGAAACATAAAATAGATGCTAAAAAACATAGATCAAGCAAGAAAAACATTAAAGCATTAGGAAAGCATTCCTATGCTTGAGAGGTTAAGAAATGTGTAAAACAGCAAGAAAACTGAGTCTATTTTAAATTTATCAGGCCTCATCTCAGATGAGTTCAGTTGTTTCTGTAACTGAAAGATTGTTCCAAAAGTCCATCCTTTGATATTAAAAAGAGCATTGTAATTTGCTGGCTACATATATCTATGGCTAGTTTATCATATATTTGCATAAAAAGTACTTGTTACTTTTCTTGGCATATTGATGGTAAATTATCATATTCTCCACTAGCATCAGCTTTGGTAAACTGAATCAGGCAGTACTTGTAGTCATTTCTTGTAAAAAAAGCTCTCATTTTCTCTATTACTTTTTTACATCCATTTCATTTTGAATGCATCTTTTGAAAGAAATGCTTAGGGTCTTTGGATAAAAAACCTTTGCCTGAAATATTTCTGCCTTATGGTTTAATAATATATAGTGTTTGGGGTTTTTTCTTCTATTTTTTTGTCTTGATGCAAATTTTATGGTGTAATACAAATCTTGGATACTTTTCCTGCCCTCAGCAGAGATTTTTATTGATTGACAAAGTATACCAAAGCCTACAGCTTGGTTCCACGTTTTATTCTGCTGGACCTTTCAGGCGTGAAGGAAACAATGCAACAAATTCAAAAAATATTCCATATTTATTAAGATTTACTCTCAATTTGCACTATTCTTTGCAAATGTATGGATGATAAACCTCTAGTGCCATTGGGCTTATACACCAGCTTTATTAAAATGCAGAATTTAATTAAAATGTGAAGAAAAAACCCCAATCTTCAGAAGACCCACGTCTGGATGTAATAATGAACTAGAATTAAAAACCTTGCTTTAGGCTTAAATCCCATTAATTACTTTCACTAGGAAGTGTCTTTCAGAAAAGCTTTCAGATTTTTAGTGAAGTTCTTGATGTAAGGATGCTTGTTTTATTTTGTTAAGAAGAAAATTAAAAAGAACAGTTCTATTTGCAGTGATTATTTACATTGTAGTATGAAGACATTTATTAGATACAGTTTAAGTCTGAATATAAGAACACTGAATGATTTGTAGTTTAGAGAAAAAGGAAATCCCTTCATCCCTGTCATTCCCAAGCTACCTCAGCTGACAGTTTGAGAAGGGGACAGAAACCATGTAAAAGGCAGTAAAAAAAAATGGCTGAGAGTAAAAATCTGCTTAGTGATTCTGTCACTCCTGTTGTATGCTACAAAATTCATTTATTTTGAATAATAGGCTGATTCTGTCAGGCTAAATTGGATACATTTATTACTGAAATACTGTTTTCAACATCAAAGACTAATTATTTTCAGTTTTTAGCTTTTCCCACACTATTCCTCAATATTTATTTTCCTAACATAAATAATAAGACAGGATGAACTATAGAGTGAATGTGCCACAGTGATATTTGAAGATGAAATATTTTTGATTTATCACAAGATATTTATATCTTAAGAATAGTATGTTATTTCCTCTTTTGCTATGCTGATTCACCTTAGTCAAATATCACCAGACAGGCTTTCTTTAAAGTCCCATGTGAATTTAAAATATTGGCTCATGGATTTGAAAAATCTACAAGAATAATTTCTGTGAGAAGAACTATGTTTTAAATATAGATTGTTTATTATATAAAGGAGAATAAAACGCTATAGAAAATTAGGGGAGGGAAATACATGCAAGTAAAAGAATTTTTTAGAGATGGACATGGGGAGAAAAGGAGAGATCCAGACACCTCTTTAGTGTCTATGCCAACTCTTCTTGAATTAATTAATTACCTTAATATAAATCAAATCTTTATCACCTCAACAAGGCATTTTTTCTTGGCCTTAAAAACCTCAAAACACAGCAAAAGGTTTAGGTTCTACTGGCACTAACCTGTTATGAATAACTTCCTTTGTCCTTGAACAAGTGGGACCATGTACTATGTCTACAACCATAGCTGGGAAGAACTGAGCTGGATGAGTAACAAGTCACTTCAAATACTCCCAGTGTTAAAATAAATTAGTTATTTCACTTAATAATCAAATAATTTCATGCAATTCTCTGTTCAGAAGTGAACTGAGTTATTTTAATCCGCTGATTTACAGGTAGGGGTTTAGTCTCATCATGCAAACTTTTTTTGCATCAAATCACATCATCAATCATGAGGTTGAAAAATAGAACAATTCTATTAAAAAATAGTGTCAGCTATTTATTTCTGTCTCCACATTAAAGCTGGAACAATCTCAGGTAGTACAAAAATGAGATTGATGCAGGCAGTCACCTTGCTCTCTTAAGGAGCTACAGTATAAAATGCAATATTATCTAATTTCTTGCCAGTGTAATTTTTTTCTCCTGCTTTATTCTGGTATATGATCATGGCTCTTGTGAGTCTAAAAGTCTTTCTTTGCAAGGTTTGCCTTCCTTAGTAGTTCATGTTGTACTGTCTTGCAGCTGTCTGTTCAAAGGAAGAGAGCCCTTGCTGCAGTAAAGCATCTTCATTGAAGGCACTCTGGGATTACCTGTTTCTCTTGCTTTCATATTTGGTAGAGCTTCAGTAAGAGGGAAAAGTACAACACTACATTGCCTGTCTGTTCAGTAAATGTATTCTTTTATTCATTACTAGTGTTTGTCAAACCTGTGAATTTGGAAAGCATTTGAAGTGATACCTGCCCTGCATACTTGGTTGCCTTGCCTGTACGTGTATTCCATACATCTGGGCTCTCTCTGTGGTTGCTGTTACTACTGTATTTGCGTCACCTAATTTAAACCAGACTTTCTGCTGTTTTCAACTATAATGGGTTTGTGGCTCAGTATGTGAAATAGAATTGACTGCACAAAATGTGAAATTCTGACGCTAGACATTCCGGCCAGGTCTCTACAGACAGGAATGTGCATTTGTCTGGGCAAGCATTATAGTCCTAGGGGTGCGTAGCTATTTCAGTGACAGCCCGAATATGTTGAAGTTGTTTGATTTAAAATAAAAATTAAAAAAAAAGGCATTCATTTTAAAGAAAAGAAGAGACTGCCTCAGCACAGCTTCAGCATTTCTGCAGTGTAAATCTCATGCTGTGGAAAAACTAGTGAAAGAGATTGAAAGAAGAATAAAATTTCTTATGCATATGAAGTGTGAATATTAAGTAAGTTGCAAAAACTTAGAGGAATGTTTGCTAGCAGGGGTAAGTCCTACTAAAAGAATCTGATGCATAGATTGCTCCTCATTATCATATATTTATGATGCTGAACTGTGTCTGCAAAGGAATGCAAATATATTAAATCTGTGAATCCCCTCAAAGTCTTTAAATTTTAAAGCTTGAGATGGCTTGTCCCATCTTCAGTCCTCTCTCTGTTTTATGGAGAAAGCAGATACTTCACATTCCTCTGGTAGTGATGAGCACAAGTCACTAGTACAGACACAAGAGTTTCAGAGTCAGAAAGCAAGTTGTTAAGCTGAAATTGTCCCTGTGGGGAAGGGATAATTTCTCTAGCAAGGTTAGAGAGAATGAAGAATGAGGAAGGAGAGACTCCTGCTACTTGGGTAGGAGAGAGAGAAGGAGGAGTTTGAACTCTGTGACAGAAACTTCCCAGGGTGGAGTGATGTGACTACTGAAAGTCCAAGTACTTGGTAATTTTTTTATATCAAGATTTTCATTTCAAGTTTCAGACTATAGAAAATATCTTCCCTTCAGCCAGCTGCTAAGAACCACCTCCTCCCTGTGCCTGATGCAATTTCAGTCTGTCCTATTACAGCCTTGCATTCTAGAACTGCCTGTAAAACCTTCAGTCATTGTTCCCAGGGACAGGAGCAATGGAGTCAACCCCTCTGATGGACACACTGAGATGTAGCATGACCACATTGTCCTCCAATAGAAAATCAGCTGAAAAATACTTGGTTCCTTATTCCTGGCCCAGGCAGTGCCAGGGAACTTCTATTGCCAACTCTTCTGCTTTTCTCCAGCAGCCTGGCTATCTGAATTGGTAGGACTCCTCTTAGCACCTCCCAAGTCCCAGATCACTAGCAGGATTTTTTTTAGAGGCTCTCTGCAGCTCTTGCGATGGCTTCAGTTAACTCCTGGAGCAGAGTGCACAGTGTGGGAGGTGAGAGATAACAGGCCATAGGCTGACACTGCAGAAATAACTAATTTCTGACAGTTTCTATAATGTCAGTTTTATGTGTTGGACTCTAGTGGCACAAATGGCTCATCACTTGTTTTAACCAGTTCTTACAAATAATGGAATGGAACGAAAATAGAATAGCACAGAGTTTGGATCTGGTTTCATCATTGGCATAAAACTCACTTCCACAGTAATGTGTCAATTTCATTTTAATTTGATTTCTTTTAAATTAATATGAGATTGATTTTATTATGAACTGAAATGAAAATGTAAGAGAAAACAGAGCTCATGTTTATATTGTATTATATAGTAAGGCACGAGGCTCCTGAAAGACAGGAAACTGATTGTTTGATTTGGTAATTCTCATTTTTTTCCATTCTGAAACTCTATCTGCTCTGAGGACCTTTCTTGAGTCTACTCAGGAACCAAAGATGATTTCCTGTCTGTTGAGGAAGTGTGTAGTAGCCAGAGGCAGAACAACTTAAGTTAAAGATTTAAAATTTAAATCCCGTATGATCATTGGGAAAACTGCATCATGCAAATTCCTTTTCTAGTATCTTTGGCAAGCAGAAGGATGCTTTTTTTTTGCATTCACATTGTATAAAATGGAAAGCACAGGTAAAGTGTCAGATCCACGATCCATCTAACCCTGTATTCATTCCCAGAGAGTGGGCAGGAGTGGAAGCTCACAGGTGTGTGAGAACATCTCTCTGTACACTGTCCCATATTAAAGGAATTTTCTATTGAAGATGTTTTTTCTTCAGAACATCTTTACTGTCATGTTTGAAAGCTATTTTATACTAATTTGTTTAACTCTTTTTGAATCTATACATTTGCATTCAAAATATTGAAGCTATAAATGCTACCATTTCAAGAACGATTACTTTGTGTGACTGCCAGTTTTCTTGAACACTGAGAACTAATTTCTGACTATTTCCTCTATTAGGTCTAATTTTTACATCTAGTGGAACTTATATCAAAGCTGAAGTTTCTTGATCTTTTAAATTTATGCTTGTTCAGAAAACATTCCATACTTCTGCTTGAACTGGTTACCTTGCATCTACATAGTGGGATACTGAAAGGTGAAAAGTGATCACTACTAGCAATGTTTTGGTGTGTGTGCTGGAGTTCTAGTCAGTCTTTACTGATTTTATCTCTTTTCTTTTAATTTTTGTCTTTTTGTCAGTATCTGAGTATTGAACTATAGTTTTCAGAAAATTATCCAGAGTGATTTTAAGATCCAAAAAGTCACAGGCATATTTAAAGCAATACGTGCAGTCTGAGAAACACGAGTCTCGTTCCCAAGGCTGAAGAATGCTGCCAACTTCACCAGTGAAATCACACTGTAGCTCTGTGTGTAGCAGGGGAGGGCTGGTGTTTAACCCAGTGGAGCTCTGACAATCACAGTTCTTGTGAGCACTGTAGAATTTGGATTGCAAACTGAAACTGTTTTTCTAGATGAACAGTTTGAAACACCTCATACTGACTGCAGATTTACTGTGGCTGCTTTCAAGTTTTGATTAGCCACGGAAAAGGTCTGCCAGTGTAATATACACTTAAGAAATTTAATACTTCTCCCAGGTTATCTAGAACATTTCAGGATATATAAGAATTTTTGTATGCTTTGTTTGATAGCAAGCTGTTGAGAAAGCAGTGTGGAAACTCTGTCAAAACATTTATAATGAACTATTACACACCTTAAAAGTCTGTTTTCAAGAGCTTATTATGTGTTGCTATCATTAAATATGGTATTTCAGCCTTTATTTTCAAATTTTTCATTCATTGATGTAAACGAATGTAGAAAATTTTTCAGAAAAATTAAGATGTAAATGAATGTTCATGAAGATATACCTCAAAAACTGCATCTAAGTCTAATCATTTTATGCATGCATACTACAGTTAGTGAATTGGTCTCTTGGTGTCAGTAACAAAAAAATGTGTATTATTCTAATCCTTAATCTTAGTGTTTACCAGTAGCCTATTTTATGATCTAACTGCTAATTCCTAAATTACAAACTCCAGAATAATTGTCCTCTTATTCAAGCCAAAGTTACTATATTTAGCTGGTAAGTTTCTAACCAATTTCTAACATTTTCCTCCGTGTTAGCTGCACGAAAATAAGGCTTTTTTGTAAGGCTACATATTTAGAGAAAACGCTACAAAATTGCCCCTGTATTAATAAAATCCAGAGCATTCCTTGGTGGTGGCTCAGCACGTTACCATGTGAGTTGCCTGCCCTTTAAAAGGCATAATTTGATCTTAACAGTTTTCCTGAATTCTCTGCTAGTTACAGAGAACAAGTGACCACAGTTCAGCTCCTCAAGCTGAAAGCTGAGATTAGAACCACAGTGGTGCTGACATATGTTTCTGAATTTCAACAAGAGAAGGAAAATTATTTCTTGTTACTGAGTCTTTCTGATTCTAGTGAAAAGCTGGAAAACTGAAAATAGCAAAGTGGTCCCAGATGGGTGGATTTTTTTTTTTTTTTTTTTTTTGTGAGAAGATTCTTCAGCCTGTCAGCTTCTATAGATATCTCTGTGTAAGGTAAAAGGCTGGGTCATGTGCTAGAGCCAACAGGAATGTCTGGTGAACCCTAGGAAGGGCAACATTAGTACTCTTGAGCCAATAAAAATGATACATTTAAAGAAACATCATCAGAATTGTTAATATTTGTTTTAGCACACTAGATTTTCCTTGCTAGAGATAAATCTTAATTACCAAGAAAAAGAGTAGTAGTAACTTAAGTGATATTCAAGGAATAAATTTGCCTGAAACCCAAAAGATTTAACAGAAGGTTGGAAAGCCTAAACTAAAATCACCAAATACCTCATATCAGTTGCTTTTAAGTGAGAGAATGGAGTTCAGAGGCCACATGCTGATCTTGGCTCCAGTATGGCAAATCCAGAATGGCTGTCTGGGAAAACAGTGGAATTACTCACATCATCATGAATAAAACTAAAATTTGGCCATTAGAAACTTCATTAAGAGGGAGTTTATCTTATCCTGGTAAGTTTGTTTTGTATTTCTTATATCCAAATATTGGTGAATTCTATTTGTAGTTACTGCTGCAGGTTTTTCCTTAGGTTGATTGGGTTTTTTTTTTCCTTGACTTAGCTTTGACTTGTCCAGCAGCATAACAGTGGCCTGCTATTAGGTCTTGATTGTGTTTTATTTAAGTAATGATGGCTTTTGGATTAGTGAGATGATGTGAAGTGGTATTATTAATGGACATTGACCAGTAACAAAACAGAGCTGCTTAGGCAGATCTCCAGTTGGCATAGTGAGGCCCAAGTTGGAAGGCAGCCTGGAGCAGAGGAGGAGGGAGCCTCAGCAGGGCACGGCACACAAGACGTCCCTGGCAGGCACACACAAGGAGCAGCTGAGAGGATGTGACAGACAGAGATGGCAGATACTGCATCTCCCACAGGGATAAACAGAATGCCAAACAGATAAACATGGTTTATAGCTTACCTGTAGTAGAGCTAGGAAATGTGCCATAATTGGGATGGATAGTTGTTTACCTCATAACTTTATATCACAGATTTGTTTATCGAGAGGATCTGAGCAATTTTTCTCATAAAAAGGATCAAATTAAGTTAAAAAGAAAAACCTTTTTGTTTATATGCAATGAGAAGTTGGATAGCATGCATAGTAGAGGTTATGGAAATAATTAGTTAATCTGCTGTTCAAAAATAAATTATTTAAATTAGAGATTAATTTTTAACTCAGTAGTTGAATTCAACCTAATCTCTACCTTTGACATAATAAAGCCTGCTGAGAAAGGAATAAATTTCTATGTTGTTTTCTTGGGGGTTTTGTTTTGATTCGGGGTTTTTAAATTATTGTTAAGAATTTAGCAGTTTATACAGAGAAAATGTTCATGTGAGCCTTTTCTGGAAGTTTGCTGTAGGCTCCTTTTCCTGTGTTTCTCTTCTGACAGGTCCATCACCCCCAGCTCCAGGCCTTGTACGAGCACACACACAGGTGCACGAAGGCAGCAAGATCTGCAAGGCGAGCAGTCTTCGAAATGGCAGAATTGAACTTGAAATTCATTTCTCCAGGCACCTCAACATGCTGACACCAGCACCCACAGAGGAGATGAGTCAGTGTGGATGGTACACGAGACAGAGACCGAGGCTCAGGTTATAAGAGGAATGAATTTGTTCAGGGGACAGGACCTGGTGTGCAGGAATTTTTTGTGCATGGAGAGAGGTGGAAGCAGAGCTCTGGAGCAGTCTGACAAAGGGCAGTGCTTTTGTGAGCTTTTTCTGCTATTGCCACTGAGGCATGGAGGGCCACGACCGTCTGATGATTTCTTCATAATACATCGGCAAAGTCACTGGTAAAAGCAGTGCCAAGGATCATTATCCAGCCACACTGGTGCGTGTCTGGATTGCCTCCTCCTCCCCTCCCTCTCTGACCTCGGGAGTCACAGGGCTGTTTACCACACTTTTTCCTCGCTGCTCACCACCTTTGTGGCATTAAATGCTCTTTCGGAGAGGCAGCGGCAGCTTCCCCCGAGGGCTCAGCGTGCCCGGCTGTGGGTGCTGCGGGCCGGGCCCGCCTCCCCTCACGGCAGCCAACCCTCAGACACCAGGTACGAGTGAGAGCTTGGAACTTTCCTAGGGACATTTTCATTCCTGCCCATAAAAACCTCCTGAAAACTAAACAGAACTTGCAGGTATCAATAGAGAAGGGAATAGATGAGGCGGACAATGAAAATTTGTTTCTTTGTGGTGTGATTTGGCTGAAGAGCGTCAAGTCTGGGAGAATAACACGCGCGAATAACCAGCAAGCCTCCCACCCCTAACCGAATATAAACCAAAATCAACAATCTGGGATTTTTCCTGCCTTTTACATATCTATGATTTGGTTCATTAACAAAAGAGAGACTTACTTCAAGCTGTCTGGCAGTCCCAGGAGGGCGCTGGGGAGGATGGAGAGGTGGTGGAGCCCCTGAGGAAGAGCAGGAATAGCTGTGCTGGCTTCCCACTGCCCTGCCAGGTGGGAGAGGGACAGCACCGGGCTGTGCCTCTCTGTAATTAGATCTGGGCTCTGGACTAGTGTCACCTGTGGTTTTGGACAGTTCTTGATTAGAACTCGTTAACTAATTAAAGAATTAATGGTGAACATGTGGTGGTATGAATTAGCTTCAGGTGTGCACGATAAGCTATTTAGTGGAGCAAACTGTTTTCTTTGGTGAATACTCCACAGCAAAAGAGATGAAACTTTAAAATATACCCCAAATTTGTAAACTCCCTCTTTCAGTGCCTACTATAACTAAAATATTTGTGTCAGACGTGATGGATACTGGTTATATGCTTTTTCTTCTACTTCTTGTTACTGCTTGCATAAATTAATGTGACAGAAGTAAAAATGGAGCAGAGGCAAAGGAATGTCACTAGCAGGCTTCTCTGTCATCCATCCACGGGTTTTATTACTTTGCTGCCTTTGGTTTAATTTCTTTTTTCATAATAATAGAGACAGAGGTCCATGAGGGGATGAGGATGCCATTGCTGTGAAGTAAATTTCTTATGGATTCTGGAATGCAAATTTGGCATTTTACTTGGTCAAGTATTATCTTAGTCTGGTTTTAATTTTGCAAACATATACGTTGACATACAGAAGGCAAGTAGTGGTCAATGCCAGATGCTTCAGAATTAACTGGGAAAAGCTGCCTCATGCTTCTAATTACATCTTAAATAAAGCAGATATGTTGGAAAAGGGGCTTCTACCTAAAATGGAACCAAACCCTTGTGACACAGGGAAGAAGACGGTGAGGGTGTTGGTGGGTTTAATGTTGCTTACACATGCAATTCTGGAAAGACAAAAGGGAAACTAACAGGCTTGGTCAGTGGTAGCTAAAAGGGGAAAAAAGGAAATGGGAAAGTAAATCAGCAAATTATATGCTTATGTACACATCTGCTTGACTCATTCTGAGTAACACAATTCATGAGTATTAGGTAAAGCCAAAATGAGAGCTTTGTAGATAAGTTCCTGGAAGTTACAGTAAGTACAGGATTCAAAACCTGACCCGTGAATTTGGGATAAAGTCAGTAAGTAGGAGCTAATATGAAACCAGGGTTTGAAGTACCCCTGATAACATTGTATTTTGTAGAATCTGTGTTCTACTGGTGGTACCTTTGAGTGAACTGTCTTGCACATACTCACATCTTTTGGATGTGAGTACACATGATTTTCACATGAAATCACAGTGAATTGGGATGTCTTCTGGACACTACAAAATATGAGGGAATTTGACAACTTATCCAAAGTGGTTTTGCTTGAAGTATAATATGTTAATGCAGTTACCAATGCCTTAAATATAGAGGACATAAAAAAGTTTTCAAAAGTAACCAGCTAACCAACTAACTTAAGTCACGTTTTCAGACCTGATTAAGGCACCTACATTCCTTAGGCCCTTTGAATATTTTGCCCCTGGGGCATTTTGAGAAATATTTAGTGGAGATCATGATGAATTCAGAATGCAAAAAATACTGATCATAACCATAAAATACCTATTTGAGAATATTATTGTATATGTTTCTTTCTTTCATATAATTATTCTATTTGTTACAGTAAGCTGAAGGATTCTTTTTCCTCTTACAGCCTCTGACATACAGTAGATATTCAGCTAATTATTGGCATGTGTTCTTGAAACGGTTGCTCAGAAGATGGCCTGTAGACTAAACAAAATCTGTGGAATCTGTTGCTCTACTTAAACAAACCAAAAAACTAGTACTTATAAAGGCAACAGGTAACACTGTAGTAAAACGTTATCTCAGCCTTTATTCTTACTTGTCTGAGAGGAAAAAATTGTTGAATGAATTATGTATGGGCCGCACAATTCTTCGTCTCTGATTTCAGAGGTAATCCAAAAGAAATCAGGCCTATCAAAAATTAGTTACTCCTGAGGTTCAAGACAGGTCCTAGAACTTGCTCTGAGGGAATCTTTGTATATTTTTTGGGGAAAACTATGGAGTCAGTTACCTTTTCTTTCCTATCCAGTCTTATTATTTCTTAAATTAGGAAATAATTTAATTCTTATATTTTCCCCCCTTCTTTAGTACTAGGAGATTTCTCTCTTTCTTTCACAGGCATCTATTTTCCCTGTTCCCCCATTTATACTTTCTGCTTGCTTTTGCAGGTCTGAAAAGTTTTGATCCAAATCTGCATTTTGCTAAATTTTTGCCTTGTGATAATTTTGTAACTGCCTTGAAAATACTCTGAAAATACTATTCTTTTGCTCCTTTTCTTCACCCATTTTTTTGCCAGGTGACTGGCAACTGGCTGCTGACTCCCCTTGTAATGTCCAGCTAATTTAAGTGTCAGAGATAATGCAGAGGTGAGGAATAAGTTCAGGTGAGATCTGAGTAGTCCCCTACTCCAGCAGAACACCCGTGTCCATTCCAGATTCCTGAAAAGCCACGCTCACTGCAGCTGCAGGAAAAGGATGTGAAGGTGTGTAATTCAGTAGCTGTTGCACTAAGATCCTTACAGCTTACTCTGCCTCACCCACTGGCAGGGTCACCTGTCTCATTCCCAAGGAAGTAAAATTTTATTTTTACAGTACATCTGTTAAATATCTCTACTTACTTCTAACAATGGAACATTATGTCAGCTGTAGATTGGAGGTCTACGGAGTGAATTCTGGGGGACAGGAAAATTTAAAAAGGTCAGGGAGCAAGTGGTGGCTCTTCTTACTTATGGGGTGTTTGGAGATTTCACAAAATAAGATGTCACTTTCTCAGTTCAGTTTTTAAATTAAGGACAAAATATGAAGTACACAGACTTTTATTATCTGTGTACTACTCTTCCAGTGGGGCTTTACTGTAGAAGAGCAAAACTTTGGGAACATATATGGAAAATCTCTAGATTTGTGGTTTGGTTTTTTTTTTTTACCTTTTAATACTATTTTGAATGAAACATTTGGGTCCCATATATATGTTTAAAGTTCACTTTTTTTCAGGGAACACCATGTGGATGGCTCAATGTCTTTTTCAGATGTGAAGAGGTATTGAAGTTGGAATAGGTTAAAAATAGTCTTTCCACTTTTGGGGAAAGGAGATACAGGATTCTGGTTGGTTTAAAAAAAGAAACTTTCCAAACCCAATCAGTGTACTAATAGAACTGTTAATACATATTATGAAAAGCTCCATTTTCAATAATATCAGGCCTTGATTTCATACAAAAAGACCTCAAAGTAGCCTGTGTTTATGGAAAATCTTAAAGTATTGCAAAAGTAAACCCTGTGTGTGTGTGAAAAACGATTACTAAAAAAATACTCTCCTTATTTATTTCCAAGTTGCCATGTACATCCAGCTGTAGCTTGATCTCTTAATTAAATTGTCAGTGTCAGGAGCACACTGCAGGATAGGAGAGCTACAAGTTTCTTGTGGAGAGAATGGTGTCTGGAGAGATAACTGAAAGGTGGGTGAGAGTGTCAAGGCTTAAGGAAGGAGTCTGATAAGGACAAATTATTTCCTCTGGCATTTGTTTGAAAGATTTGATTTTAGAGCCTAGAAATAAATGAAATAAAACCAACCTCCCCCCCAACCAACCCCCCAATAAACAACCTTTCCAAAATGTTAATTTTCTCCTTCAAAAAGATTCACTCTTTCATGGAGTGGAAGATTCCTGGGCAAAGCACAAGTCCTCTGGGGTATGGACTGTGGTGCTGAAGCTGTGGCTCTGAGCACCTCTCTGAGCCTGGGCTGGCTGTCCTGGGGCTGTGCCAGCTGTGGGGCAGCTGTGCCAGGGCCTGGGCTGGCTGTCCTGGGGCTGTGCCAGCTGTGGGGCAGCTGTGCCAGGGCCTGGGCTGGCTGTCCTGGGGCTGTGCCAGCTGTGGGGCAGCTGTGCCAGGGCCTGGGCTGTCCCAGGCTGCTCTGGGCCCTCTCCATCCCCACAGCCTGGCCCTGCCCCCAGCTCTGCAAATGCTGCCCCTGGTGATGGTAACGCCAAGACTCTGGCTCAACACAGGTGAAGACAAAGCACTAAACACTCTACCATTTGTCTACCAGGTCACTTGGATTATAGTTTTTTCCAGATTCACCCCTTTCATTTACTCCTTGAATTGAAATACTGGTACTTTATCTCCACAAAAATTACTTAGCTAAGGAGTCTCTCCTAAAAATTAGATATATTTATTACTTTAAATGTGTTTCTATTGCATTTTTTGCCTAGGATTTCTATGACTTTCCAAGTGGTGATGTTTTGACAAACAGGATAGAGCCTCTTTACCAAATAAAAATGAAAATATGGAGATTATTATTACTTGATAAAATAATTTAATCAAAGAGATAGCTATTGGTCCAATCTGTCTATATTTAGAGAAGCTGGAGGTTTAAACTAATCAAGAATATGGATAAATGCACATTGATCAATACATATTTGTCTTCTAAAATAATTTTTAAAGTGTATTTTAACTCAGCTGTTAGACAAAACAAAAATAGTTTGATTTATCTGCTTTTCCTGAGAAAAAATGTAAAGGAGTGGACTGGCCCCATGTTCTTTATTCACTTCTCAGCATTCCAGCATCTTATCCCTTTAGTAAAGTTAGGGTGGGATGCTGTGCTTGTGTCTCACACAGAAGGAATCTGATTACACAAGCTTCTGATTTGATCTTCCTCTTACTTCGGAAAATCTGTTATTTCACTGGATGATGTTCTATAGTGAATATAGGCTACTATATTTTACCTACATATTTCATACAGTTAATTAGATCACATAATGTTTTATGTTGACCTTATTCTAATTTGTTCAAGCTTTTTTCATGTTGGTTATTAGAATATCCACTGGGACATATTTTTTAAAAGTGTACTTGCTGGGATTAATATAACTGATTTTGTTGGAAAACATAATGGCTTTTTTCCTGTTAAAAAAGATCAGGACTTCCACTTCCTCCCCTGAACTGTAGATGCATTCCATACACAAAATTTGATCAGGTTAAACAAGGAATTAGTAGATCGCTTGCTTATAATCTTAAATTTTACATGGATCCAGTATCTAAGTATGAATACTACACCACCTTTCCTTAGAAATGGTAATTCTTCCTTGCTTCACCATCAAATATTAGACTATTCTGGCAGATTGTTCTGCTGCTTCTGCTATTTCTGATGTATGCCTTCCTCAGAAACCACCTTTTTAACCTCAAATTGTCAAATTTAGGAAAAAATGTTAAAAAAAAATAAATTCCAAATAGAGTCTGAATTTACTTGCTCATTATAAAGTCTCACTTTGTCCCAGTAAAAGATGGATACATTTGTGTGGAAAATAAAATGGAAGTGAGCTATAGAGTCTTCTCTAAATATCTTTATGAGAAAAAAAAAAATTTAATCCAGAAAGTATTTCTGTCAAGGACCAATAGCATATAATTAGCAGCCAACGTGTAGAAGACATTTTCTCTGATATATATCTAGCTGCAAAGTACTGACTTCTGTCTGGAAATTCCATTTTATTATGTAATATATTTTGAAGCAAATCAGCAGCTATGGAGCCAAGACACAAGTGCTACAAGAAATGGAATTTTCATTACTGCAAAACCACTGCTGTATCTTTCAACTGCTTTAAATAAATCACTGGAAGAAAAATGTATGAACGAAATCTGGTACTTAAAAACCAATTTCCACAGCTTGCTGCATGGCTGTATTGAGTATTTCTAAGAAGTGGTGTACCTTGCTGCACCAAACACTCAGCTAGAGGTTTAGAAGGACTAAGCATATGACCTAATTGTTCTTAATTTTTCTCTTTAGAATATGACTAGAGATGTAAGAATTTCAGGAAGGAATGAAGGTTACTTAGTTCCTTCACATATATGCCCATGTCCTCATGATTCCTACCTGTGAGAACCCAGGAGAATTCCTACATTCCCTTTTAAAATGGGTTTATAATGTGCTTGGCACAAAATACAGTAAGTGACAAAACCTGATAAGATTTTAACTCAGAGTTTGGTGGGGTTTCTTGCATTTTTTTTGCCCTTTATTAATGAGTATATTTGTCCTTAAAGATGGCAGACAATGAAGTTGGTGTTTACTCTATGAAGTGCTGAATTTTACCTTTACAGGATTCTACTTTTTGACGTTGTGGAAAGATAAGAATTCAGAGATAAAGCAGAAAATACCTCTGCAGTCAGGAGTATAGGTGGACACTGGTTATAGAATATTCAGGCTGTGCAGGTACATGGGCAGCAGGTGTGAAATAGGTTAACCAGGCAAAAATTGGGTGTCAGGTTAACTCAGCCCTGTAACTTCTGGTGATAAACCACAGATTCATGTGCAGGAAATGTACCATAAGCATCCTCAACGACCAAGCAGAAGTTTCAGAGGTGAGATTTGGAAACAAAGCTGGATTTTGTTTCACAAATTTGCTAGTTGTACAGTATAAAAGCTTAGATCTAAAAATTCCTGGACTTTGCCAGTTTCATGCCAGAATCTGACTGGAAGTTCAAATGCATCTTTCTGGTAGTGTTTGAGGGTTCTATAATCCAGTTTGGGTGTAGTTGTATGATATAACAATCAGTATCCAAATAGGCTTGAAAAATACTGAGAAAAAGAAATATATTTAATATATGAGAGAATCTCACTGCTTTTAGATTGCTTTAGTAACAATGACTAATACATGTATTTAAAGTAATTAAAAAAAAAAAAATTAGACTTGCAAAAACCAGGAAAGCTTAACTTGCTGCAGAACAAACCTGGTCATACTTACCCACTGAAACACCTATTTATGAATAATTCATCAAGCACTTGGAGGGATTTTTTGTAAAAATGTGATGATGGGCCTGGTAAAACTACTTTATTAGTAGTGGTTTTGCACATCTCTTGATATTCAGTGTTAACTCCCCTGAAGACAAGTTTAAGAAAATAGATATAGTCTTTTTTAACATCTCTCAAAATAAGGAAAGCAAATGAAGTTCATGAAAAGCCTTATAATAGTTAAATACTGGAATAGTCTGTCCAGAATGGTGTTGGGATCTCTCTCTTGGGCTATTGTCAAGACTCAATGTACAAGGCCTTGAGCAGCCTGATCTAACTGGTCCTCTTTTGAGCAGTGTGTTTGACTCAATGATCTCTTGAGGTCCTTTCCAAACTAAATTGTGCTATTATCCTAGACTTAAGGGAATACAGACTTAAAAGTGGAGTAATTCACTGTTCTTTCTGAATTATATTTCAAGCAGGGGGTAAATTAGCAATTACTGTAATACCATTGTAGTGAGCTGAGGCACTGTGAGTTCATTTGATTCTCTCTTAAATTGATGAAACCCTATGTAGGTGTGAGTTTCAAGTTATATTTTCTGAAAAAGTAGCTATACAGTAGCATTTGGTTGTTGATTCTTATTCAGGAGAATACTTTCCATACCTAAATATGTGTCTGTGTTTACATTATTTAGGGCTTGCACACCATTGAGTACAATCTCATTTTATGAGGTTTATGACAAATAAGGAACCTAGAGCACTGAAGTTTGTCCCAAGGAAGGAAAACTATGAGTTCTGAACATACCACACAATCTTTTTTGTCAATGTTGTTGGCTGTACAGCTGGAAAGTTCCCCTGCTGCAGATTAAAAATTAGCTCGCTTGTCTTATTTTTTATAAGAGCAACTTACTCCCTTGTTTGTTCTGCAGGTCTTAGAGTGCTTCACTGCACCTTTCCTTAGTCTGGTCTTTAGAGAATAAATCCAGTTCTTTCAAACATTTTCTGCACACCTGAAAAGCTTACACCCTTTCTCCATTCCTGATTCTCCCCACACATTTCACATGAAGTGGGATGCCCTGAGTGGGATACAACCTTCTGGAGAAGTCTTTACTCATGCTCTGTAGGATGGAAGAATTTAATTTTGTGTTGTATCAGACATCCCCCTCTGTACCCCAAATAGGACATGTTGCCTTCAAGTAAAACTTTCTCAAACTCTTTGGTTTAGGTTAAATTCCTGATTTTTAATGTCATTGCTTTTCTGAATGCCTCACAGCTAAGTTCAAGTTCTTATTTATCTACAAGTAGCACTTCACTCATTTATGTGTAAATACAGTTTGGAGCTGCTTTATAACATTACTCTCTGTTAATTTTCAAGGCATAGAAAACTGTCTTTTTTCAGCTGTGCAAGATAAAAATGCATTGTATGTGCATTCAGAGCAATAACAATAATGTCAGCTCTAATTCCCAAGGCAGCTCAGATATTAGAGCTGGTTTTGAATGCCACTATGAAGGACTTGCTCTCCTGGCAGCTGATTAAAATTTCAGTCAAATCAGAACGAATTATGTCTGCGACAAAGAATTGGCATAATGTATGATGTTTGTTACCTTAAAATACCTCTTAGTGAGAAAGGATCTGTCAACAAAGGATGAACAATTTCACTGAACTTGGGTTAAAAATTGTACTTTAGTTAAAAAAATGAAAATATGCACGAGTCAGCTGTAGGATTTGGGTTTGATTGTTTTTGCTCTGCTCTAATTGTACCTGACTTTTATCTGCTAACTTGCACTCATTTAGAGCTGCATTCAGGATATAATGAAATAAATTAAGGTTTTTCCCTTTGCTTTAGATGAGCTGAATGAAGTCATCAGAGAGAAACATTTCTTTTTGGTATTCTAGCTACTTTGTCTGGTTTTGCCCACTAAAAACCTGGACTAGTGGAAGGTGTCCCTGCCCATGGCAGGGGGATTCGAATGAGATGATCTTTAAGATTTCTTCCAATCTAAACTGTTTTATTATTCTATAAAATTAGTAGAGAGGGATTTTAGCAGTAAAACTCCACTTTAAAAGTGAGACCTGCTTAGGCTCAAAGAAGCCCAGACATTCAAATAAAAGACTAAAAAGCATACTGAAAGCTTCGAGCATTTCTCTAAAGATTGTTAATCTGGAAGTTGTCATGTTTCTTCTGATTAGCTTTTGTGCAGAGGATCCAGAGTTTGTTTCTTTTAATGATGCAAGAGAAAAACCTAAAATAGCTATGCTTGCAGAGACTTCACTTTGATGGAATGCCAAGAGTCATTGTAATTTATAGTTTGAATTAAAGATTACTGGTTTCCCAAAACAATGCACTGTGTCCCAGAAGGACATTATTATCAGATCCTTGTTAGTAAATGGCCTCACAGTGTGTATGCTCACATTCTCTTTTTAGGGGTGTTTGCAAGTAGTGTTACAATGCTGTGAAATATCATTTCATAAAAGTAACATGACAAAATTGTTATCTCATTAAGTAGTAACTTTTTGAATTAAAAACACAACTGTAGGAAAACAGTACGTGTGGAATAACCAGAGAAATAATTTCCTTTCTGATAGTGACTAATGTAAATAGCTCTGTTTGTTTTCCTATTTATAGTACCAAGTTGAAAGGAAGTCTTTCAATCTACTGTGCAATTAGTACATATTTTCAGCTTTTTTTCCCTGACCTGCTATCCAGTTTTTAGAGGGGGAAAGAAAATGAGTGGAAGACCTAAGAGTACAAAGTTCTAAATCTGCAACAGGAAAGTAAAATAAATTTGAAAAAGTAATCCCTTTGGGCCCTGGAGTCCAATTTTCCAGACACAAGCTCCACTGGAATCCATTGTTACCACTGCCAAGGAGTTAAGTTCCTTTGATATATTTTGTTTACTTATCCAACTCACTTTGACTTTTTGGTCTAGTGTGTTTGATTCCCCACCTACTGAAAACATATCAGCTTATTTAATTTCTAAAGACAAACCAAAATAAGCACCCCAGCTTCATGGGCAGGAGACTATCAATTTAAAGCATTGGCCTCTGCTTCTCTTTTATGCTTTTATTTTCAGCAACAGTGGTCCAGACAGCCAGGTAAAATGCTGTGGTTCCTGGCTGGTGTGTGACCTCAGTTGTTACCAGTCTCTGGTCAAAAGGGCAGTGCCATGGCAAATCTTTGGACTCTGACAAACACCTGCTGAACTTTTCCTGGGACAGGGATGTGGTGGATATGAAAGGTTGTCTTAGAACATATCAAGAAAATGAGATAAATGTAGTTCCTAGTGTGTACAATTCCATGTGGTGACACAACTGTATATTTGACTTTTGAAAATGTTGCTACCCACTCCAATAAGACTTTCTCCTCTCCCCAGCCCCACTATCCTGCAAAACCAAAACAACCAATGAGCCAAACAACAAACAAAACCCACCAATGTTTAAGGAGAATTTCTGAAAGAGCCAGTCTTGACTGCACAGTGGTAAACTGCTGACCTCTTGCTTGATGGGACAGAGATTCCCACTGCTGGGAGAACTCTCGTTTTTTCAGCTTTACCTTCTCCAAAAGAAAAGCTAATTTTAGTGCAGAAATCAGATATAAAAAGGGAAAGTTATTCTCATACTCTACCTGAGCAATGCAACACTGCCTGTGTGTGTAATAGAAAGTTGAATAATGATGCTCACTTTCAGCAGCTATATTATCTAAACTGTTTTTTTTCTATTGCTTAGAAAACCAGTTTCTGTGCATTTTCTTAGGGAACTAAATAGTGTTGCTGCTTGGAGAGTAAATTTATGGTGTTCAAATGTTTATGTTAATCTTAGGTAAAAGAAAATATCAATTGTTACAATATATTTGAAATATATTTGAACTCATAATGGCCTTTCACTGAGAGGAAGAACATTTTTGTTTGAATAAATGAAATCAGTGATACATAGGATAATTGTTTGGATAAGCAAATTGATCTATTTACAGTAAAAGAAATTGTTCCTTTTCAAGTTAATTTTCCAAAAGCTAGTATATTGTGCCTTAACTTCAAATGTCAAGTGATTTTAATAGCCCACTTGTGAATGATGAGGAGGGTTCATTTTAGATGTTTGTGTAACACTGGATTCATATTTAGTCATATGTAAGGGAAGCTGGAAACTGCAGAAAGTGATCTAAAGAGTTATGGTTTTCTGTGAGCTACACAAGTATGGTTCTTGCATGAAGAACAGACTCACAGACTCCAGAATCAAAAGTGGGAAGTAATTTTGTCATATAAAAATAATTCTTACAGAGAGGAGAGAAAAACTGCCTCTGAGCTCCCTGCAGCATTTCTGGTTTCAGTGCTAATGGGTCGGTTTCTTCCCAGTGAGCCCTCACTCTGAAAACCAGCCCAGTATCCACCAGCAAGATGAAGCCTTTCCTCAGCATTTTATTCCTCTAAAGAATCAAATGCTCAAATGAAATTCACCCACAGCTAGTGTAGCTTGAATGAGTTTTGTTTGGAGTGTGTTGCCCAAATAATCAATACAGTAAAAAACATAAAATAAAGCTAGTTGTAAAATGGTAACTAAAATGAATAGTAGAAATAAACTCAATGATGAAAATGCACTGGTGAGGCCTGGGGCACTGCTAAATGAGCAGTGTGGTGGTGTCCAGATTTCTCTTCTTTACTGGGCCAGGCTGGCTGACATCAAACTGGTTGGCAGTTGGAATAGTGCTGCTCTCTTTATTGCCATGGTTTCTTGTATAGTTGGGAAATATCCTTTTTATTAGATGGAAGATATATGTACCTGGTATGTGACGTGAGGCCCCCAGAGAATTTCTCCTGCTATAACTGGCTAGCCATGTTTCCATTTGCTCCAAAAAGAGGTTCTCCCACCAAACTAACACTAGAATTCTCAGCTTAGTGGTTCACTGGAAGATGAAGTCCAGCTGCTTGAAATCTGGATAGTCAAAAGCAGCATTGCTTAAACTACAGCTTGTGCAGTTTTTGTGGATCAGTGGGATAATTCCTGGGATCTGTGATACACTAAGTGATGCTTATTCCCAGGAAGCCAGCAGTCCCCTCCTGTCAAGTACTGGCTGCAGGTCTGGCTTTTAGGAGGCAGCAGGCTGGCCAGAAGACAGCCATGGGGCCCTGGGGAATGACAGCTCCTGGGAGCTGGCCATATTTACTTCTCTTGGCTCTGGCAGTCTGTTTCCAGCCTCTGTCACTGCTGGGCCAAAGAGGTTTTAGTGTGGGCTCAAAGCAGACTCTGGGTAGATCTGTTGCATATTGATTCTAGGACACACAGCCAGCACAGTCACACACACCTGGCAGTGTCACAGCCCAGCAGTGTCATTCACACACACACAGCATTCACACACAGCCCAACAGTGTCACACACACAGAGCAGTGTCACACACACAGCCCAGCAGTGTCACACACAGCCAAACAGTGTCACACACACAGAGCAGTGTCA
>VZRX01008830.1:48686-85919 GCA_013398075.1 Notiomystis cincta | reverse complement strand
GGCGCAGTGTCACACCCAGCCCAACAGTGTCACACACACAGAGCAGTGTCACACACACAGCCCAGCAGTGTCACACACAGCCCAACAGTGTCACACACACAGAGCAGTGTCATAGCCCAGCAGTGTCTCACACACCCACCCAGCAGGGTCACACACAGCCAGCAGTGTCTCTCACACACAGCCAGCAGTGTCACACACAGCCAGCAGTGTCACACACAGCCAGCAGTGTCACACACAGCCAGCAGTGTCACACACAGCCAGCAGTGTCACACACAGCCAGCAGTGTCACACCCACCCACCAGTGTCACATGCACTGGCATCTTTCTAGGGTTTCACTCCATATACTAATACTTGAGGATGTCCTGCCTGCCCTACCAGAGGGATTAGTCACCACTGCTGAAATGCACATTCTGTAGCTTTGTCTTAATTATTTAGCTCAATTATATTTTTTTCAATTAGTCTATTTTCCTCAAAAAAAAAAAGTGTGATAATAACACAATTGCAAATCTGTAATTTAATGGGCACTTGGTGCTGTTAGACTGAATCAGACACCATCTAATTAACTCCTTGGATATGTTGGAGTGTGTTCATACATAGAAACTCAAAAATGGGTGGAGTAATCAAAACTTCCTTTGCCCTCTGTTCGGGGGTGAAGAGCAACTTAGATGTTAAATCACCACATATCTTTGCCTTGCAGCTTTTTGTTCTTTATTCACAGAGAATAACACTGTTGTCCCAGAGTATAATTGTGTTCCAAAGGTTCAGGTCATTCATATCAGTCCAAATAGAAGACAAAATCTGGCCAAGAGTACATCTGGAAACAATGTTAAAAGCAGACACTTTCTATATGCTGAACTATTTGGAAGATCTGAAAGACAAACAGAGAGGACTCACACCTCGGTTCTTTCAGTATAGCAGCAAAATTCTTGAATTACTCTTGTAATAATACCTACCTCTTGGATGGCTCTCGAGAGCTCATATTTATAGGTTTTGATTGTTTGTTTGTTTACTTGTTTTAATTTCACAGTTTTAATCATAGGGTACCCTTCTAATTAATCAATGTCTTACATGTGCCTATGACCCCACTCTCTTCATTTTGAGAGATGAATGGAGATGCCAACATTTGAAAATAATGGCACTAAAAAAATTATCTTTTGATATGCCCTTACAGCAGCCAGTTGAACCAATTCCATCTTTAGCTTTAGTGTAACAAAAGAGTATTTTTCTAGCCCACTGCTAGGCTCAAAAATCCAAAGTACTTTAGTTATATCTTTACAAGATCCTAGCTTTCAAATTATATTTGGCTTTTTTTGTTGCCTTGTTTATCTTTCCCCCAGTTTTTCTAAAAGTTAATCTGGCAGGCTGCCCTCTTGTTACTTCTGCAGCAAATGCTGGGGTTTTTTCTCCTGGAATTCACAGCAGAGCATGATGATCTAGGGTAGCTGAGCTCTCTAAAGCCCAAGAATAGAAATGTTATTACATGTTTAGCAAGTGCTGCTCTGGTGCCCTAAACCTGACATTAATCTCTGACTTTGGGTCTTTACACTCATGAAAGGAGGCAAGAGAATTTTGAAGTAGCACCTTTGCTTTATTTCGCAGTCTCACTCACTTTCATGTGCCATCCTCTCTTTCCTAAACTTTTGTGTGATGTGTTTTAGTGCTCAGCTGCCACTCTTAGGTAAAAGAACCTTTTTAATGCTGTGTTTCAATAACTTCAGATTCTTCAAATGGATCAAACTTTTTTGTGCTTATCAGGAACCCAGTTAAAATCTTGAAACTGTGGAGAGGGCAATAGAGGCAGAAAAAAGGCTGCATTTCCTTTAGATGACTGGAGAGAGTAATACTGTAGATCTAAATCTTATATTTCCCCCTCCATATTACACCCATTTACCTTTGGGATCTTACTTTCCTTCCTGCTTGCTTTGCTTTCAGTTTTTCATTGGGGCTTCATTCAGTTCAGTATTATATTTCTAACAGGAAGAAAGCAAATAATTCCACAGATTAAATGATCCAAAGAAAAATATTTTCGTACCCCTTGTCTTGCTATCTTTAGAGATGTTATTGTAAACAGTTTTTCATTCTTTTAACCATCTCATACTGGATCTGCATTATTATTATTTTGAGAGGTGCTTGAATAATTTTAGGTCATCACTTTTTTTAGGCTATAACTAACTCTTGCAGTTTTATACAGCATACATTGATGCATTTTATTGTTGGTGGGGTTTTCTTATTATTTTTTAATTATTATTTTACTGCCATCATTAAAAGTTTCCTGTGGGATATCTACAGCTCCACATTGTCTTTTTTTTTTTATTCAGATAACTTCAGTGTTTTTCATATTCACTGCTCAATCCAGTGAACAGAACTTGTTAGCTTGGCTTTCCTGAAGTTTAAACTGAAATCAGATTTCAAAATACTAATAAATGGCTGGCCACTGTCCTGACTGCAGGCCTGGATAGCCTCTTCTGACATGATTACTGCAGGTACCTTTCTCTCTTGCCTATTCCTTTTTCTGGCAGCTGGACTGCTCTGCATCAACCCTTCACACTTTTTGCCTGTTTAAATCCTTAACCTACGTTCCCTATTGGGCTGTAACACTTCATTATTTCTGCTTTGTCCCAGCACTGCACACTTGGCAGCTGTGCTTTGTCCACATCAGACTGCAGAGAGACATGCAAAAGTAACAGTTCCACAGCCTACACTGAAAATTACACACTTGGCCACTGTACTTAGCCCTGCTGATTTCCAGCTCTTGTCTTCTGACATAAGGGAAGTGATATAAGAGTTTTATAATTTTTCTGCAGGAGAGGTTATCTGTTTTCATCTAATGCCTGACTTCGATCTGGCTGTGTTTTTTTCTCATGAAAACTTACTCCAGGGAGTCAGATTCTCTCTTGGCAGAAAACATCCAATGCTAGGTCCTGGCTTTCTCATTTGGAAAAATAATTAAATTAATCAACATGAAACATTTTATGTAAATTTTCACACATGTCAGGAATAACCACATTTGTTGGACTGCACTTTAGCATAATGGTTGAAGAAGTCTTTATGAAAAAGAAACCAATAGAAGTAGATAAGAGGTAGAGAAGAGGTAAATTATGGGGTAAAAACTCTGGAGGGCTCATTCTGAAGAAAAGTGAATTGAGTACATTGACTATTTGACTTTATAAAACTGACCTGTTTAGAAGTAAAAAGCACCAGTACAGAGAGTGGACTATGCTAGTGATCATATCCAAAAATTCACTCCACGTGTTCATCACAGTCTCTGGTTTTCCTCTCTTGTCCATCATGGTGGTTCAGGAGATTGTTTTGCCTGTGTGATATAAATATTAACATTGGTTGTACTGTCTTTTTGTTCCCAGAAGGAGGGAGAGCAATCTGTCAGGTACAGACATGTTAAAAGAGACACTTGACAAGTGATATTTGATTCCACAAGAACAAGATATTTGATTCCTTTTTAAGTATTTCTTGTATTCTGAAATCCATCTCAGCTGAGATTTCCCCCTAAAAATCTGTGGTGTCTTTTAATTGCTTTTGTTGTCTGCTTTCTGAAGTCGGGTTTGCTTTGGTTTTGGTTTTTCTTTGTAGCACAATCTCTGCTTGGATGTCCTGGCCTTTCCCATTCCAACTATAGTGTAGACAAAGCCCTAGCAAGTTGAGTTTGGCAGATGACAAGTATTTGTTATAAAGTCAGGAGAGTGTGCATCCAGAGTCTGGACTAGTCCTGCTGGAGACATCATCCAGTCTATGAGAAGAAAATGATTGTAGAGAGTCCAGGAAACATTTTAGAATGTAACTAAATAACAGCACTGAACTTGGTGCCTTTTACAATTAAGCACTCTGGCAGAAGGAATCATGAAATGCTTTTTCAGTGCTTGATGTCTGTCAATAAGTAGTGAAATACATTGGATTTCAATTTGAATAATGTAAAAAGTAAATGAGTAGAACAAGTATAAATTGCATTGTTTTTTCCCTACTTAGAAAGGGAAAATCATGGTAAATTATCATACAGTTCGGTTAGCTAATGTAAACAGTTCAGATAAGAGTGTAAAAGCCCTTGAAAACTCTTTGCCTTTTAACCATGCTATTTGAACTTCCTTCATGCTGGCAAATCCATTGTCTTAATTAAATGTGCTTTTTTATGTGTCTGGTACAAAATGGTTTTCTGTGGTTAAGTGGCAAAAATACAGCTGTTTAAATTTCTCTCTACTTCTAATTGGACCCCCTGAGGTTTGCAAAACTAAGAACTGTGACTGAACAGATCTCACTTCCTTTTTAAAAAGGTATCAGCCAACAGGATACAAAATTCAAGGTTCTTAATAAAGAAGTCTTCTTTTATTTACAGATTAAATCCTTCCTACTAAAGTCGAGTGAAACTCCCCTTGAGTTCCAGAAGGGGCAGGATTTCATTTCAAGAGAGAGTAGGATGTGAAGCTCAGATTTTCCACCGTCTTTTGTCCAATCTGTGTCTCACTGGAAGTAGGCACCTTGCAGCTCCTTAATAGACCATTGTGATGTTGCCAGCCCATAATTACACAGTATCCAGAGAAAAATTAATTTAAATTATGCTAAAATTCTAATTGTTTTGAGAAACATTTCTTGATACTCTTGCCTTGATTAGTGTATAGTCTGAGGGTTATATGGGGTAGCAAGGTGGTTCTCAGGATCTGTTGAAGATCATCCTGCCTCTATGCAAAATACCAGCTTTGAGGTACCATAAAGTGTTTATCACTTCTTGATGAAGCTGATTCTGTTAATTATAATCGGTCAATTGTATTTTTCTTTGTTAAATTCACTTATAGTGACTATGTAAATGAGCTCACAAAGGTTGTATTTGTATCTTTATGTGTTTTGGAGACTAATTTTAGTAAATTTGAGGGGGTTTTTACAGGACAACTGAAATAAACAGCAGTCAGCAGTTTTGGTAATGCACAAAGAGTCTCAGAGGTGGAACTCTTGGCATGAATTCTGTAATGTTATTTTGTCTTCACAGGACTTACTATCTGAAATTGCACACTGATCCTGGGGAGAAATAAAATAAATCTATGTAGGTATGTAACTGTTTCCAGTTTGTAAAAATAATTTTTAATTTACCTGCTGCAGGATGTTTCCTATGTCTGAAAGCAGTGTTACAGTGATTGCTTTAGCAGAAACTGTGAATCCATAGATTCACTTCTGTTTTATCTGGGTATATTTTTCCATTTGCTAGAAGTGTCATGAGAGAGACAGAGACACATTAATTTTGGGGTTGGACTTACAGTTTACAAGTGTATTTACCTCCCTAAACAAAGCTGTATTCATTGTATAAACTATTTAGTGGTAAGAAGTAAGTTTCCCCTTATGCTAGAACTCCCATATCATAAATCCTTCAATAGTTCTTTTCTGTAAATTTATATACATTTAACTAGAGCACATGCCAATTAAGAAAATTGAAGAGATGGTTGTGGTCAGGCAGCACTGATCTATCCATTTATCTACAGATTAGGATCTTGCAAGGAGCTAAAACAAGACAGGCTCCCTCTCCAAAGGCTAACTAATATGTACCAGCAACTTTAAGGTCTGGAGTCAAAGGTGTAACTGTGATTAAAAAAAAAACCAAACCAGCAACGCCTCCCTCAAAAAAAACCCCAAAAAAACTCCCCCAAAAACCCCAAACCCCAAAACAACCTCCCCCAGAAACAAGCAAACCAAAAAACCCATCAAAACAAAAAAAAACCCAAAAACCTTATTTGCCTTTTCTAATTTAAGACCTCTCAAATTAGACCTCGCTGCACCTGATCTGAATTTGTAAGCCCCTACCTGAAACACACTTCTTACTTAGAGATTCCCCCCAGTCCATCTTGAAGGGGAAATGTTGCCACCATAGAATGTGCATAAAAGGTAGAGCAAAACCAAATGACAAATGTTGTAGGGTTTTGTGGTATCAGTGCCTGTGTGCTGTCTCTTTTTACTGCAGATACGTGGTGACAGGATTTCTTACATTCCCATGAGACACTCAACTACTCAAAATCCTTACACTACTTGTGAAGGATATGACATGGTCATTACCATCAAAGTAAATGCTAATAATTATATGTAGAGTGGGTGTAATTGCTAATAATTATACATAGAGAAGTAGCTTTTTAAAGCAAAAAACAAAGATTCATAGGCAGAGGAAATATAGTCACTTTTATCAGTCCTTTTTTTAGAAAAGGATAGTAGGAGACCTGAGGGACAAAAATTCATAATTCAGTTTTGAGGACAAATACATGATGTTGATGGATGTGCTGAGTCTACTGAGTACATGCCAGCACTGGAATTTCCTACAACTTTCACGCTGAATTTACTTGTCACCTTAGACATTAAGGCAAAGATGTGTGAGCCAAAATCTGGAGATATTTACTACTGGCAATATCCAAAAAGATTCAATCGTTATTCACTTTTGTAGATGGAAACTGCTTGCTCCATGACTTTTAAAATAAATCATATACCCATAACACCATCTCCAAATTGTTGGGTTTTTTTCTGAAATAATTTATTGCTATTAAAAATAATTTTATCTTCTTGAATTGTAAAGTAGGGGATTTTCAGGTGTGCAATTGGAGGCTCCCAATGAATTTCTAATAATGAAGACACCATTTTATGCACTCAATAACCAGTTGAACAGCAGTGTCAGAGACATTGGAGGCTCTTTTGGTGGATGGAAAAGGAAGACAGGAACTGAAAATTACACAGCATACTGAGACTACCTGGCCCAGAACACCAGTTACAACTAGAGCATTTTTCTATTTTTTCTCCCACAAAGCTGTTTAATTTGTATTAAAGGGACAATTGAAAGATAAGAACCCTTTTTCCTTCAAGTAAATGTTGTATTTTCATGTATGAGAATCAATTCATTTTGTTTATAGTGGCAACTGCCACGTCAGGGTTTTTGACTTTTTTTACATCTTCATATATATATATACACATATATATATATAATGATTTGTACATGAACTGAGTCCAATGCATTTCTAAAGTTATTTATTTCTTCTCCTATGGGAAAATGAGTAAATAAATGCAGACATGGGAAAAATATGTGTTAATGCAATCCTTATGAATGCACATTGGCTTTAAAATAATGGCATAAAACTGTCTAGCAGAACAAGTAGAAAAGAACATAACTTTTTGTTCTTGTATTCCTACATAGACACAATTGTCTGAGAAGCTGAGGCCTTACATTCTTGGAGGTGGGAATGCGACAGCAGTAGTTGGAAGGTAGGAGGAGTGCTATCACTCTTTATTTTTAGTACCCATAAACAAACAAACAAATAAGTTTATCAGATATTTGGGGTGGATTGTTGATGGAGGTGGCTGTTTTGTCCTTTCTATGGCCAGTCTTTGGCATGAGCATATGAGCCTTTGGCATCAGCGTGACCTGCTCCAGCACACCCAAGCACTTGGGAAAGAGTGGCAAGGCCAGGGGGGAATGGGGTTTCCCTCAGCTGCTGCATTTTGCTTGCAAGCCTGGAGAAATCCTGTTGAGTTACTGACTCAGGACTAAGGAATGAGGCCAGTATGTGGATTGTAGTGTGCCTGTGGAGAGAGGGAGCAAAAATTCTTCTAGTTTACAGTCATGCTAAAACCAGAACTGGTCCATTTCCTCCTCTGTGATGGTGCAGTCTTTCCTCCACTTTTCCTTCCCCACATGGTTTACTGAATTTTAGCCTCTATCTATTTAATGGAAATTGCACAACCAGTGAAGGCAGTGGGCTCCCACATCCACATCTCTCACTTGGCAATATATATTTGAATCCTGTCAGGTTGAAGAGGAACCTGGTTGGAATTTTGTGGCCAAATAACCTAATCATTAGGTAATAAAAGGGAGGAACAACTTTTCTTCCTTTTTTTGCTTGGCAGGTGACATTTAAAAGGAGCACAGTTTGGGAGTGGCTTTTATTTGCAGCTTGGGAGTTTTCAAAACTGTTGTAATGCATTAGTTGAAATAAGTTACAGAGCAGCTACCTGCATATTCTGAGTACTTTTAGCTCTTTTAGGTCATATTATAACCCAAAAGTCTCAAGCTGAGGAGCTGGGGAACTGAGATCCATAGATAAGATAAGTCATGTACATATATTGATTTTGTTATTTGATTTTGTTTGATTTGCTGTTGATATTTTCTCCCTTTAGGCAGTGCTTTATGGGGGTGGGGAGAGCAGTTGGCCTTAACTTCAAATAGGTGAACATCTGCTGTAACTCTCAAAATGAATGTATATATTTCTGTGGTTGCTTTGGTGCAGTAAATATATGATTATGTTGTACGTTGTATTGTAATCTTCTGTATTCCTCTCTACTTGCAAGAGAACGCCTTTCTCTCTTTTTTTTTAACATTTGTTCTTTCATAAAGCCACAAATGACAACCTAAAGAATAACTAAATATTCACTCTGCAAACCCCATGTTTTTTTCATGTGTCGTGCCTTTTGCATTAGAACATCACATGGTAAAATGGCTTTGTGCTGAGGGACTGATGCATGTCTAATTGGCAGAGGCAGAATTTTATACAATGTTTAAACTGGAAATGGTTGGAAATTTCATGTAACAACAATATATTCTCAATAGGTAATGCAGATCTCACAAACTAAACTTTTTAATGGATGTTAATTTTTATAAGCTGTTTTTTCAGATGGTGAAAGTCAAAATTAATTCAAGTCTTTAAAATATGCTTGACCCAAATCTGAAGTTATTATTTCTTATCTGAATTAAACTGTTATTTCAAAACATTCTAATAAACTACATAACTGTACTGCTGTCTAAGGACATTGCTTTGATTCTTTATCATCATAAATAGGACTCCCAGCTGGCCGATAATTCCCATGATTTATATAATATTTGCAAGATCTGGAGCTGCAGTACTACTGCAGATGTAATGGTGCAACACTAATTTATTAATTTAAAAATTAGTTTAATCAAACTAAATTATTTCAGGTCACTTTTGCAAGCTGAAAAAGCCCTCATTCAGCTCTAAGGATATCACAAAAATAACACTGAATAACCAAAGTATGATGGACTCTGAATGCAAGCCTTTTTTATGTATTTAATCACTTTGAAAATTTCAGGATTTTATATTTTTTTAAAAAATATGTTGGCCTACAGTTTTTCTAGCGTTGTAGCCAAACTCATATTTTATGTAAAGAGTCTACAAAAAGATGCTGAAACATTTTATTTTTGTGTAGAAATCCTTTTGTGACAAAAAAAATTGATTTCTCTCCTTCCAGAGAGAAAAGTGGCTCTTTCCAGTTTTCATACTGCAAGCTGACTGTACAGGAGATACAAAAAAAGCTTTTATGCAGGACCCAAGAGAAAACCAGCACACACCTGCATTTCAAGGGATGATGGGCTATTTCAGTGCCTTTTTGTGCCACTGGCAATGCTTACCCTGAGATGAGCTCAGCACTAATAATGCCAAGCTGCTGGGTTTGATCCCCATTGGAGCCATTCACTTAAGACTGGGGTTGCTGATTCTTGTGGGTCCCTTCCAACTCAGAGTACTCTGCAATTCCTCTGACTTGCTCAGTTCAGGGTTCAGTGCTCTCTCACAAAACTGATTTCTGTGCTGCTCTTTCTTTTCTGAGCTTTCCAAGCTAGGAAAATAGCTGCTAAGAGATGGCAGTGCTTGGTCTAATTTTATGTGGTTTGACACGTTACTGATGAGCCTGTTTGAACAGCTTTCCATAGACATTTAATCAGATAAAGAAAAATGAACTGTTCCGACCATATAAAAATTCAAAATCTGTGGAGAACTAAGATTATTTTGTTTTTCCAAACACCTGCTCCAAATCAAACAAATTAATGGAAAGATTTCTTCTTGTTGTTATATGCTGAAGTTTTGACAGTAGAAACTCAGGTAAGAGCAGAACATGAATGCTTCTCAGTTCCTCATGATACCACCAAACAATATTTTTAACAAGGAGAGTTAGTCTGAAGTATGTTAAACCCCAAGAATGCTGATCTACTTTCCAGACATACCTGCTCCTCCAGCCCCTCTGACTCCTGCTGAACATGGTGTGCAGATATGTGTAGCAGCAGATGGTGTGCAGTTCAAGTAATTGCAAGCTTCTATTTGATTTTCTAGAAGCAGGAGACTAAAAAACCATTTGTTTGTGGTTTAGTGGATTCAACTTCAAATAAATATAGAACTACACCTTTCAAATGTGCAATTTTCACTGACTAACCATAGCTAAATGTAAAGGAAAACTTCTGGTTTTTTAAGTTTAATATTTAGCAACCAATAATTTAATGCCTAAAATGTTTTACTAACTAGAAATAAACCTCTATGTCTGAAAACTTAAAACTCTAATCTTGAAGGAATTCAAGGTCCTTTGGGGCTCTCAAATGAGCTTTCCAAGTAAAAAAAGCAGATATGAAGATTCGTTGGGGGAAAACTCCCCCCACCAAATAAAACCCTGTAATTCTTCAGACAAACAAATAAAACCTCACTTATGGAAGTGGAATTTGTCATAGTTACGACTAAGTCTTGGTTGTAGCTGTCATTAAGACCAAGACATAGGGCCTTTATCTAGGCTGGAAATATAACTTTGTATAGCATTGGCACGTATTATGAAATCAAATTAGCTGAAAATTTATCTCATACCAGTCTTCTACAAAGTCATATCTTTATTATAATAATCTTTGGAAAATGAAAAATGTAGTGTTTGGAATGAATGGAGTCATCAAAGTATACTAAGTAGAAATCTAGCAAAGAATGAGAATGGGGGGTTGATCTTTGTCTATCACTTGGGAAAGCCACACAAAATTACGATGTGAGAAAGTTATAACAATCTACTAAAAATGGTCCACAGAGAACAGCATTAATCATGATAGTGTAGAACTGGAGAACATAACAAATATTTGAATTTGAAGAGTTAGGGAATGGTCTAATAAAGGAATTAAAGTGGAGTTTAATACTGATAGTACTGACATGTTTTCCTTTGTACTTGTCCTTTTGAAAGGGAATTCCAATTCCATTTGTGTTCTGTCATTGTTACTGCAACTCAAGAATGTGAATTTTAAATGATATCTTAAAATAGTGTTTTGCAATAGAAGACTTAAAAGAACATCTATTTAAGATATATGAACTTATCATCAAAACAAGTGATAAATTCCCAGCAGAGAACAGATTTATTTGTCATAAAAACAAAATGGTTGTTTGAAGCACAGCATGCATATGGCAAAGCAAGCATCTATAAAAATGTGTTGTAAGCACAACGAGCTGTGAAACAGAACACCACTGGAAAACATACTAGGTAGCCTTAATCAGTGCTGCTGCTAATAAAATGACACAGTTCTTCACTGGTTTCTACAAACTCAGATAAGCAAGAATGAATGATAGAAAGTGCTTTGTATAGTCAAAGTGCATTGCAATCATACTGTTTGAGGAATTAAATAGCATGAAGAAATAGATCTGAATGGGATGGGTTCATTTTGCAGAGCAGGAGGTTGTGCATAGGCTGCAGAGTAACACAGGAATGGGTGTGATGTCACAGGTGTGTTAAGTGCAGGTTGTCAAGCACTTTGCTGATTACTTTGTAGAAATATTGAAAAGGTGGGATAGCAAAGAGATGGCATGTCATACTGTTGGCATACCAGTGCATCATTAATGTACATGCCACTGTTAGCAATAATAAATTGCATTTATCTGTGCACAAAAGCAGTGGATCAGACTTTCCACAGGAGAACATTAGAAGCTGCCAAGGAAATGCATGTTGTAGTTGGCAGAGTTGAAAATTTGGTCGTGTTTTAGCAAAGTCAAAATTATTAAAGATTTGTGAAAAAGGTCATCAAATGTCAGGTTACAGTGTGAGACTCCAATGTGCATGAGCTGGTTAGAGCTGACTCTGTCCTCTGACTATAAAATCATTAGAACACAACTCTTTAATTTGCAACAGGAATATTTAGCTTAGGTGTCAGAAAAAAACGAGTAGAAAACCCAATTAAGAGTACCTTAATGGGAAAAAATCACTACATCAGGCTACCTTTTAAGGCTTTGCAATCCTTCATAATTGGAGATAAGGTCAGACAAAACCTTGTCCTGTGTGTAGCTCATTTTATGCACTAAGGGATGAGTTCTGCAAGGAAGATCTCTTGCAATTGTACATTTCTGTGACAGGAAAAGTGCTGAGCAGAGCATGTCCTGAATACTGCAAACCTTCCACTGTCTTTGTGGTAGAGATATATTCCAGTGGTTTCTTTGCAATCTTACTTCAGCAGTTAATGATGCTATACCTAATATTTTAGAGATGCTAGATGGGCTGGAAGTAGAATGATGTCTAGCTAAGTGCAACCACATAAAAACATTCTACTATATGGCAACCAAAATAATCCAAAGCTACCCTATGTTTCACCCCTTTATTATATTTTAAATGGTACCTGAGCAGTTTACCTATAAAATCAAGAGCAGAAAAGAGTATCCAATTCCATATAGATTTCAGGATATGTCAGCTTTCTTCTGGGTTTAGGACATAATTTTGTTGCAGTGCTTGCCTAACTAGCTTGTGGCAAAATATTGCCTTTGTATAAAAGTGTTCAGCCAGATCCAAAGGGGATGAAAATTTAATGTACAAAATGAGTATCTGGGAACATGGAGGTCTTTCCAGCCTATCAAGATCACTAAACAAACTCATTCTCACTTTGTCTGAAATAAATCTCAGTCAGTTTGTTCTTTGAACACAGCTCAGAATGGCAATGGGATGACTGAGGAGCTCTCAGGGGGCATTCAGTGGTGTGTCTGGAGTACTGATGAGTGCAGAAAGATCATCTGAGATGCAAACTTACACACAGTTGAATCAAATGTAAGAGCTCGGATTATATTCAGAGTGTGGAAAAAGTTGTGGAAGTGTGATTGATGTCATGATGGATAAAAGCCATATTTTTCTTATTTTGTCTGTGACTTTCAGATAATATTTTCAATGAAAAGCTGTGGTGGTAGAGTTGACCTCTGTGCCCTCCTTGTATTGAGGTTTTGGGTTTTTTTCTCAGCAATTGTATCATTGTGTTTCAAATCAGAGAGCATCCTGAAGAAAGATATGTGATAACATTTTCAACTATGTGTGTAAAACCATATAACCATGCAAGGTGGGATTGCTTCAGAAGGAGGGAAAGAGTAGAGTTCACTGAGGAGCAGCACACAGGGAAAAATAACTCAGGAAATGCTTGATTAATCTCTCAACCCACATGCTGCTCTCTCTTGCATCATGTTTCTCTTTTTTCTTTGTGTCTTCTTTAAATGTAACTAATCTGCAGTCAGCTCCTCGGCTTGGGCCATTTATCCTGGTCAGCAGCCAAGAGAGCTCCGAGCTCCCGCTCTCCAATATCCCCAGTAATGTTTTCACAGTTGGATAAACTATGCCGCATGAAAACCTTCCTCGTACCTTTCACTAACACTTGCTATTTTATGCCTTGATCAGGTACTGCTTGTTCTTTCACTCTGTCCTGGATGCCTGTGGCTTACAAGTTATGCAGACATTTACCAGCACATAGCAAAGAGCACTATTGATAAAACCTGTCTTGGAAAATGAGGGAAATGTAGACCAAGTGTCAAAGGCTAAGAGGAATTTATCTAAAAGTTTCTATTCTGCAGTTAGTTTAGATTAATTTTTTTAAGGCACAACTATAAGTCTCATTTTTTTCAATAAGGAGCTTGCTCTGCTTCCATAAAAACTGATAGTTTTCAGTAGAAAACAAAAAATCCCTACTATTGTCAGTCTTGAATAGAGTGAAAAAATGAAATTTGTATATCCATACAAAGTATGTGTTAACCATGTTACCATCTGAAATAGCTCCTCCTGGCCTTAATTAATGAGGCAGATGGAAGCATTTCTTAAAAGGCAAAGTGCATTTGAGGCTCTGTTGTGCTTTACTTTATTACACGACAGCCTCGCACCGCTCCTGCAGACTGGGGGTTAAATAAATTTATGGTTCTACATCGTTCAACCAGTTCCATAGATCTTCCATTATTTCACTTTTACATGTCAATAGTGGCCTATTATGCTTGGATCCACAATTCAGCTGGAATTAGAAATAATAGTAACAAAAAAGGGCACCATATTTTTGCACAGGCCTCTGTTGCTTCTTTTCATCCTTAGAAATGAGATTGCCCAGAACAAATTCTATGCTCTGAATGATTTCTTTGGTAGTCAGGAAACCAGTTTCCTGTAGCCAGTCTTCAATGGGATAGGAATTGCAGGGGTAGGTAGACTCCTGCCACACTAATGTAGAGTTAGAATGATACTAAATTAAATTTCAATTCCGGTTTTACTCGGAATCTTCTTGCAAAGTATCATTGCATGAATGAAAGAAGAGTTTCTGCTTTTCTTAAATTCTTACTTGAAGAATACAATATCTGAATATTTTTCCCTCAAACCATTAATGTAGAATGCTAGCTAGGTGCCCAAGTATCCTGTTAAACTACTTTCCTGAGGCTTATTTCCAGTTTTCCTTTATCATGATTTGAAGTACATGTAATTTTAAATGAAGATTTTTGCAAAACATTTTACCACTAAAACGTGGTGTGGTGTTTATATAAGAAGATGCACTAACAAATGTCCCTGTGATGACCCAGACTGCAGCAGGAATTCAGCACTGTGTAAGGAATAACAGTGAGTGACAGGGAGGTATAACATTTACTGATCAAACAAGGCCTACTAGCAGAGGTCTCTAATCTTAGCTGGCACAAGCATACAAGCCCCAGTGAATCCAAGCTGAATCTAGAGATAGTGGAGCTTGATACAGTTCATAGCACTGAGGAGTCACCTCTAGAGCAGCTTAGAGAAAAATTGTCAATATGGGCAAGGACATAAACGACTTTGGCCAAAGCCTGGCCAGACCTGGCTCACATACTTGCATTAATTTACGACTGTTGCCTCCTCAAACATTCTTCAAAACAAAGTCAGTCTGGTAGTATCAAGTTTTTTAAAACTACCTACTTTTTAATTCCCTCTGAAATACCAACCTGTTTATTTGAAATAACAGAATTCATAGAAAGTGATCTTGAAAGGTTTAATAACATAGGAATATGTTTTGTCCAAAATAACTGTTTGGAGACTTTATACAGTTAGGATCACAGAAACAAACTGTAATTGCTGGAGTCCACATGATAGCATAGGCATGTTTTTGTGGTTGCGGCATAACTCCAGATTTCAATTTGAAAAAGCCATGCATGGTGTTTCGGGGTTTTAGAAAAGACAAATTACAAAACTGCAGGTATTATATTTCCATCCAAATCTTTTTATATATTGGTAAGCTCTTTCATTCAGGATTGGCAATACAATAACAGAAAGGAAAAAACACAACAGAATTTGTGCATGCTGCACAAAAGAGGGGACCTGAGCCAATGCTTTTTGTTGTTTCTGTATATCTACGGATGACATTCAATGGCGATGTCTGATTGCATTCATCTCAGGATGAATGAGGTGAGATTCTTTCTGTGTTCATGGAAGGAGAATCCTTCTCTTCACAAACTGGTTTATGTTAGTTTTCTAGTGCAATTTGTGTCACCGCTATATTATTTCTGTTCTGTTTTTTGAAACATTTAGATAGTTTTAGGGACTTAAAGAGGTTTTGAGATTCAGAAGCTAGGGCATCCTTATAAATCTAGTCCTGAACTGAGGTCTGAAATCAGGTGTGTCAGTGCAGAGATGCACTGGGGATATTGAGGATAGCTGCTGTAGCCCCTTGTGCTTCTCATCTTTGCCTGGGGAATCTATTCCAGCTGCAGATAAGGCAAAACACATGCTTCTACAAGCTGCCCTTCCTCCTAGCCCACAGGACAGAAAGAGGAGAGCAAATGCTCTACAGGATCCATATGAGAAAAATTTTCTCTACTTTGAAACACTTCATCATGAGCAGGGAACAGATGTTTATCAACTGACATGAGCAAGAGCTTGATGCATAAGGGCCACTTAGAACAATTAGCACTAATGGAAGAAATGTCAATTAGGCCATCTTTGAAAGAAAAATGCCTATGTCTTGAGCTGCCTGTGCTGTCATGGCAGTACAGATACTACCTCAGGCTGACATCCAATTATCTGACTTGCTTTTTAGGTAGGTTCTTGAGTTTTGCCACGGCTGCATAGCCAGCAATGCCCAGATCACTGTGGCTGTGCTTCTGCTTGCCTCCTGTATTCTGTAACACAGTGCTCTGTTTCTTCCAGCAACAGAAAAATGGCAGCACAGATGTAAATAGGAACAGACCATACTGAAAAATTGAGCCCTGTACTCAGTAAAACCTTCATTCTGGCTCTGCTCCTGCAGGCAACACCTGGAATAAAAATACTAATATTTCACAAGAAAAGTGAAGTTGACACATAAAAATTGAGCATTCTGGAGAAAAGTGCGAGATTTTGGGAATGACTCTGTCCTTCCAAATGACCTGGACAAGCAATGAAGTAAATACCCTGCACTGACAAATAATGGACTGAATGGCCCTAATGTCCTGGACACTGTGGTTGGACAGAGGCTGATATGGTTGCAACGAGAAAGGCCTGCAGGATAAACTGCTGCAGTTCCTCTGCCCCATATAGCAAAGGTACTCCAGTATTGCTATTGCTCAGACAGTCAACCTTCCCAAACAAATCAATGTCTGCACTTGAAGTGCCTGGTTTTGTCTGGTTAAAGGAACAGAAGATGAGAAGTTACAGTTGGCATTCTCTAGAATCTTTCTCTTGTTTGTCCACAAAACTGAGGGTTTGTTTTTAACTAAGGTTTCACGTCAGGGTAACATTTCTTTCAGCTTCACAACATTCTCACAGCACTAGCAGTAGATGTATAAATAAGGTTCTTTTTTAATAATGTAGGGTTAATGACCAGTAGTTTCTCAGCTTGAAATACTTGTGTTGGTGGAACATCTATGCTGAGTACAACATCTCTAACATGTACATTACCAGTGTGCAGTACTACAGTACGGGCTCATGAACAGTTATTTGGAAAGCCTGTTCACCAAAATATATCATCCTGAGTGAGGTCCTTTGTTGAAAAATGCTTCCAGCTACCATAAGAGTATTCAAATAACATAAAATTCTTTTATGTGTCAGGGACTTATCTGGAACATATCCATGAATGGCTAGAAACAATGAACAGTCTATTACCAGTGTTGAATATCAAGGATCCAGCCTAAAGTAAATGTCCTTTCTATATAGAGGAGAGTTCAAGTTTTATATTAGACCTAAATATTAAAAAGTTGATCCCAATACCTTAATATAAATATACTTATTTATATGTGTTAAATATACTTGATAGCATCAGAAAAATTGTGTATAACATACTGTGGAGTAAAGAGAAAAATGAGCTAGTATTTTTCTGACTCAAAATACGAAACCAGATTCCAGGGTAGATTATGACTTCTAAAAGGAGATTCACTGTGAATGGAAGAAAAGGAGCCATGCCAGAGCAGGGTTCCCAGGAGAGATGCAGTTGAGTCAAGTTTCTTTTTTCTGGAGACGGTAGAGTTAAGAGGGTGAACAGAGTAGCACAAGATCTGATCACCCTTCCACATTAACACATTGCACTATGCAAAATTTTCCTCTGACCCAGGATTTATTTTGAGCTAATTATCCAAATTATCCCTCCTGTACGCTCCACTTTAGTGAAGGACAGGAGGAATTTATAAATGTTACATGTGATATTCATTGTTTTAATAAAAGTTTCAAGTAGAGATAAAAGTTCTGTTTGCTTTGGAAAGAAGCCATAGGCAAAGTTTATTTGCTACTTCAGTGCCAAGTTGAACTGCAAATAAAGACAGCAATTCTCTTTACCCTGACCACAAAGCACATGAACCTTTAAGCCAGCTAAAGGAAGCCCCTGTTTGTGAAAATTAATGTGAACATTTCAATGTATGCAGTCTATGCTGAACACCTTCTTGTGTTTTAATATGGAATTCTCCTCCAGGATTTCAGAAATATTTTAACATCATGAAACTGCAGCTCTGACTATCTCTGTGTAAAGGCTGGAAAGTGGCCAACAGCAGGGATGAAGGTGTCACCAGCAGCTCTGACATATGGTTCTTTATAGTCTGGAATATGACTGTCACTGCCAGCATTTCCATCCCCCTGTGGACTTACTGGCACAGGCCCACTGTGCTCCTGTACCTCAGTGAGTGTGGGTTTGAGGAATGAGTAAGTCGGAGGAAGGAAACAGGGGCATTTTTTCAGAGTGTTGATAACTTATGAACATTCTCTCCCATCTCTGTGATGAAAAGGACAGCGATACAGCCCAGCTTGTGTCCTCTCAGGCAGCTTCATTCTATGCTTGATTTTAATGTTCTGTGAAAAAGACTTGGTGCACCCTTTCTCTATTTAATTAGATTGATCCTGAAAATCTTGTATTTCCCTTAACGAATACTTTTATAAATCTTTCTTCAGATTCATTTTTCAAAAAAGATTCTTAGTCATGTGCTTCCAGTGTTGATAACAGCAGAGTATTTGTAAATGTGATATCCAGCCTCTGGCTTGCAAATAAATCTACTTTTGTCAAAAGTGTAAACCTATGTACAAATACATCATTCACTGTGTTCAATAGCAATGATAAAGGCAGAAAATGCTGAACACAAACACATAATGTTTGTCTTGCAAAACGTTTATCTGATGGTTAGGACATTTTCTTCTGATGATTGTCCCTTCCATGTCACTTCTAGAAATAGCAGTATCTTCCAGAATAATTTAGCTTTTGGGAAAAGTGATGTGTTTTATTTATAAATAAATTCTGATTTCATGTGTGAAACTCTACGTGAGAATACACATAAGCATAAGGAATAGTTTTTTTTCTACTAGTACACCTCTCCTTTCCATTGTAGCTTTCCTAAAAGATTATGCAGAGATTGTAGATATCTTTCCAGTTTCTACCCAATTTTTGGAAATGAGATATTTTCTTGCTTGAGGGTCCCTAAAGCAAGGTATAATAAGGAAAATTGAAAGTGTAGTTTCCCAGGGCATTTCACATGGGACAGGCCCTGCTAGCCATGATATGGGAATGGTCCTTTAGTAGAAGATCTTTCATGAGCAATATTTCATTTTCCACTGTAGAGAAAGATGTTTCACAGCATATTTCAGTGGTGTGACATATTCCTTTTCAAACTCCTTTCTTCTGGATACAGACTGTGGCCACATCAATTTACACAATGCCCACCTACAAAACCCTACAATGCAGAAGTCAGTATATAAAGGACAAGAAGAATTTCAAATTAATATTTGTCAAAATAGGATCATTATGATGCTGATATTAGGAAGTGTACTAAGGAATGTTATATGCTGGATAACAGAAACGTATCCACTTTCTTACATAATTCACAGATTGGCAAATATGTAATCTAGAATTTTACCACCTAAAATCCACCTGAAGTGTGCTTTGCTTTGTAATATCTGTTCTGTGGCTAGAATTTTTTACCTTATTTTGAGTCCCAGCCCTTCTCACATTGACTTCAGTGCTGTAACCATATCTCAATGTAAGCTGTCAGTTACTGATTGTGAAGCAGTTTATCTGGGATATTTCTCCAGATTTTTGAGATTTCCTTTCCTAAATATTAGGATTTAGAAGGGGTCAATAAACCAGCAGACTGAAAGAGTTTACATATGAATGACTGACTGCTATTTCAACCTGTTTTTTCCTTTGTCATCCTCTCCTACTCCCTGATAATGACTTGGTGTGTCAAGAGAAGAGTTTGAAAAGGCACATTATTTTTGAATAACACTGAACCCTTTAGCAAAATTAAAGAAACATTCCTGGTCTTATGAGCACTTTCTCTTTCCACAAACTGGTGTTTTCTAATAGAAAAATGTTTTTTGCAAAAATTTCTGCATATCCTCCAGATGTGAAATGCAGCATCTTCTCCATTGGATCTTACCACTTGTTAACAAAGTCGACTGAAGCTGTAGCAAAGACTGTGTTAAAGACTAAAGTTGAAATTACTTGCATTTTATATTGCATTTTATGAGTCAAATTTTCATTCTTTATCAGCTGTTAGATTTTCTGGAGTATGCCAGCAGGCTTTTATTTAATGTTTCAAAAAATTGTATGGGCTTCTGTTTCTTCATATTGAATAGGAAATATTTCGATAGCCCTTCCTGTCTTGCTGAGTGTGAGGTTGTGCAGCTGCATGAAAAGTCAGAAAAGGTTTAATTCATAACATTTCTGCATTTTTTTCATAGAATTTTGCAGATGTTCCTTTCTGGTGTGGCTTTTTTATTTGGCTTTGCCTCTGCTTTGTTCTCATGTTTCAAATTTCGGTATGAAGTAATAAATGACTGTGGTACACAGAGAATTTACAGATGGATCATGATTTCCATACCGTTTTGGAAAAGTCACATTGCATTTAGCTTCTGACAAAAAGCTTTAAAAATACAAAGATCATTAAGACTTTATTGGCACACGTTCCACAAAAGCTGAAAACAAGAAAACTTAGTGTTATTTTCAAAGAGTCGGGAGCCCTGAAAATGGCTGGTGAATTACTGAAGTAAAAACTGCGATGAGCGGGTTGCCTGTGTGGAAATACTGAGTGACACTGTGCTTCTCTGTGTTCGGAGGGCTTCCCAGGTTCACCAAAATGAGATGTTCAGCGGCCCTCGGTAGGCAGAGACTGCCAAATTCTCTGGCCCCCTCTGCAGGCACGCAGAGCCCGGGCAGCAACGCGAGCGTCGCGCTGCCTTTACTGGGACAGAACGGGGGAAGAGCCTCCTCAGGAGTGCAGATCCACCTGTCTTCAGTGTCCCAGCGCCCCGAAGCCCCTGAGCTCCGAGCTGGAGAGTGGGAGAAGGGATGGGCCCGGCACGGCTCCTGCCGAGGGGCAGCGGCTGCACCGGCGGGCGAGCCCTGAGGGCCGGCACGGCCAGGATGGGGCCTAAACCCCAAAGGCACCCGGGTACCGCCTACTCCCGGGTTTATGGCAGACCTACAGACACCCAAAACATACTCTCCCTTCTATATTCTTTAAATAAATCTGACTTTCTCTCAAAGCCACGCAAAAGACCTCACCTTCTCTCTTCCTCACGCACACAAGCACACCGCTTCTGTTTTCCTTCTCTTCCAAGAAGCAGTTTAGAGCAGTTTCGAGGTTTTGGAATAAACAGGACTCACACAGATAACGAGATAGTACTAGCACAACATTAGTTTTTGTAAAAATGAAAACACTGCGCTTTGACTTCTACAAAGAATAATTTTTATGTTAAAGACCAAAACTATGATAATCAGTTAAAAGCACTACATGATAGTGTCAGCTGTTTATTTTTTCCTGCAGAAAGCCAATCCCAAAGGAATGTGTCATACAATTACAAAGATGTACAGAGTAAGCTGTGGGTCTTTTTTAAATTCTCATTTGCTTTTTTTTGTCTTGGAGAAATGTTGCCTTGCCACAGGTTCTTACCAAGATCCCTGCTCTTTTTCCAGAAAACGGCCTGTGTTAACTAATATTAACAAGCAGCCCTTTATACCTTTCGTTCAGAGAGCACAAGGGTCCTTTTGAGCTCTCTAGCAAAGGTTTCTTCCTGAAATGTACACACTGAGCTAAGCTCTGCCCTGGCTTTGCAGCACTGCATCCCCATTGAGCAAGTTCAGAGGGGTTACATGGGGATAACTGAAGCTGACCTCCTGACTGCCATTATAATAAACAAAGAAGAATTTTCTTGCTTCCTTTATAAAGGTCTATTTTTATCGAGTTTTTCTAAAGCTACATCTTGGGAACTCAACCCCTATTCTGAGCATCCAGCCAGAGAATCCTAAAAGCAATTTGTCGATAAAAAGCAAGGATTTATCAGATATTCTGCAGTACCCCAGTGACAAATCACTTTTCCCTCAGTAATGTGGAAATGGGACTGCACCAGAGTCCAGGAAAGTTGATAGCACTCACACAACTTCATGTGTACCCTGTGAACTGGCTCTGGGCTCTCACTAGGAACTATAGATATTTCCTGTTTTGTGAAATGTTCTTGAGCCAGCAAGTAAGTGAGGAAATTTGAAAGAAAGAACTTCAGGCAAAATGCATCTCTAAAAGATATAAGTTTGGTTTCTGTTCTTTGTTTTTTGGGTTTTTTTTTCAGAAAAAGATAGTACTGACCTATATTTTACAGTACATTTTCTGTAAATACCTATACTTTCTCCAGTACATACAGTTGTGCATGGGGGTATGGGAGTATGCATGGGGGTATTCCTTGGGAGACATGTCAGGTAGGACATGTGAATTACATTTGCTCACCTGTGGCAAGGATGGATAATTTGTCATTGGCATTGTGCCCCAGCACAATTCTTGAAATAATTGCTGCCTTTCTGAGTTATCTTGCACAACAGGAGGTGTTATATTTCAAAATGCTTTTTTTACCCCAAATCATACTCTGTCATGCTTGCTTCTCTCTCTCTTCCCCTCCTCCTTCAATCTTATGCTACTGAATAGTTCCAGCTTTCAGTGGTTTCAGTTCATGATTTATTAAAGTTATTGCTATTTCCTGAATATCTCTAGATTCCTTTCATAGGAAAATTCTGACAAGTCCTTCCAAAGACAGCTGGAAGCTACTTAAACCTGCAGCAAATGAAATGCATCATTTCTCAACTGCACACAGGTACTTTTCTGTACTGGAAAGGGATTGTCACATACTGTAGCCACGTAATCAAGGGCTAGTAAGAAAACATTTCTTTTATTTCTTTTTGGTTTTTCCATGCACATATAGAATTGTGTGCTCTCTAGGTCTTAAATGCCCTCCTGTGAGGGCAAGCAAGTATCAGGGGAATTATTCCTGTGTAAAGAATAACTCAAGAACTGTAGTAGTTCCAAAATATGCAACACTTCTCTCTGGTAAAATCAGCAATGTATTAGAAACTACACAGGCAGAATGGAAACCTTGAGATAACAAAAAGCTAAAAATGTTACTTCAACATGTATTGACTAAGCAGGTATTGACCTTGTAATGATGTTTTATGGACTATTTTTGTCAATTTAAGAAAATGTTTCTTAGTTGTCTCTCTACTACCTCACTATTTATCAGCTTTGCTAAAGGTTGTCCCAGGGAGGAACTGTCTTCAGGTAAAGCCTGAGAATGGAGAGCCTCACAGAAAAGGAAAACAAAGGCCCCTGGCTAGCCTGTGTTCAAGTGGCAAACATTGTGTAGCAGCTGCCAAAAGAGATGGGGCCAGAAAGGAACAAAATGAATAGAGGCAGTATGGATAGATGAGAGGGAATTTTTCATGGCTCTGAAAGTATGGTGAAATCTTGACTGGATGGAAGATGGGCAGAGCTTGTGAGGAAGAAGCCTTTAGAGAAATAAACTTCACTTACAGGTGTCCTGTGTTCCATGGCATGGATTAGTGACTGCCTTAGACCTTGGGATGTCTTTTCAGATACTAAAGAGGATTTCATCAAATCCTGCCTATAACTAATACTCAGGCTGTGAAAATAAAGTGCATACAGTGGCAAAAGAGCTAGGTCTTTCAATATGAGTGACTGTCTGAGAGTGTGTAAGACCTTGGTCTTCTGGGTTTTTCATTTTAGTGAAGACCACATTGAATTTTTAATAATGAACTTCCTTACATTCATTTTCCTTTTTGATATGAACACTTAGAACTCACATGCCTTTTTTTCCATCTCTCTCAATACTGCTGTCGATTAGCCTAGGCAAAGGAAGGTCAGTTCTTTGATTCCTTTTGCTAATATTTAAAAGTATCCAATGATTTGGTATGGCTAAACATTTAGATTGGTTTAGCCTTGGTAGTGGGTGATCTCTACAGAGCCACTAAATTTTGCACTGAGGCCATTCAGATTAGTGTTACAGACTGTCTAACATTTGGGATTCTCCAGACATTTGCTACCTGGAGCTGTGCAAGTTCCTCAGACAGCTTTCCAGACCCACACAGACAAAAGTTCCATTGAAATGAATGGCTCTATTCATTTGCAAGAAGGAGGGAAAAGGAGCAAGCAAAATGTTAAAGGGCTCTCAGTGCATTTATATAGCTCCTACAGAAGTCACCAGCTTCAGTTCTAGAACAAGTCTTTCTATCCTCCTTGTTACAGCACTTTGACCATTTCTTAATTGTTCCCTTTGGACTTCACACTCCTGTCTGGGATCTTTTCTAAGTGTCTCTCTTACTAAAACGCTGCCAGAACATGGCAGAAACAGTGAAGAACAGGTCCAGGTTCCTAAACTCCTACATACATGAGGAATTTTAGTAACAGGAACAATTCCAGAGAAATAAATGGGATTTACTATGCGAGTAAAATTACCTACATGTATGTTTGTAGGATTGGACCCAAGACATTCATTATAAACTATAAGGTTTTATAGTTTTTGCTTCTTGCAGGCTTTGGATTTTTAGCCAGAAAGGCTGATTTGGCACCTCTGGAACCACAGCAACTAAAATAAGGTAAGAAATATGGGCAACACCAACAGTTGTTCTTACCCACTAATTTTGATTGGCGGCAAAAAATTGTAGCATTGTTGCTAGCATTCCTCAATTTCAACCAAGTGAAACTTCACCATGTTTTTTGCAAACTGAGATTTTTTTGTTAATATAGTGACATTTCATACCTTTGAATAAATAGGAACCTCATTTACATCCTATTGGGATATTATCCACTAACCAAAAAAGTATACACTTTTCCAGTTCCTTGTTTCCATTTTCACAAAGTATTGCAGGATAATCAGCAGGGGATTTTTTTTTCTTCTCTAAAAGCATAAATCTGGGTATTACTAAATAATGATGTCTTTTGCCTTGAAATATATCCACATTCATCATAGAAGCCAAAGGATACATCCCAGTTAGGTACATTCAAATCTGTCTGGTGTGAACAGTTTCTGCAGACTTAGTCTGATTGCTCTCTTTAGTTTTCCTGTGCTGTTGCTTCATCCTCATCATCTTCTTGACAACTCTTGGCTTCCCCTGGCTGGACTTTTCCAGACTAAGGTGTTTCTGCCAAAATCGTCTTCTAAATGCTTTTCCTTTCAGCATCTTGAACCCATTTATTGACTTCTCACCTACTCACCACATTATTCTCCTTGTTTTTACCTTAAAGATGTTGCACAAAATAGAAATTGCTTTGGCCTATATTCTCTTTTTCTTCCATTTGCTTTTCCTCTCCCTAATATCTCTCATTACAGCTCCTTTTGCCTGCTATCTTAGCTTTGTTGCTTACCACCCCAATATCTTGGAAACAATGAAATACAGAGGGAAGAAAACATAATTTCTTTGCTCCAGTTGTCTCTGCTATGTATGGATTCAATTATTTTTTTACATCTTCTAAAGGAAAGCTAATGTTGTCACTCTTCACCCTCTGGCAACTGAGCTTCCCACTTTTTGTCTGGCCAGCATGAAGTCAGTAGTAGGCTATTTGGGACCTTTGCTTTAATGCTCTGAGTAGCTCTGTGTGTATTTATGATACCACAGAGATATGGCAGAAGCATAGGCAGTGATTTGTGAGCTGACAGATTAAAGAGAAACAGCAGAGTTATATGCAGCAGGTGATCATCTTGATCTCATTTCCGAGAGCCTGGCCTGCCTTCCTCTCAAACCAACATGGATCAAGCACATGTCCAATCAGAGGAGTAAAGAGATGCTGGGGATGCTGCTGGGGGACAGGCAGTCTGGGTTGTACCCTGGGTTCCAGGCCCAAATGACCTTGGAGGATCATTTGCACCCTGTCCCTGCTCATTCCCCCTGCCCACCGAGTCCACCCTTCCCCCCTTCCAGCTGATGGGCAATTTGTGTTTAATCAGTTGGGTTTGGGTGGAGGATGCAACCCCTTTTGTGGTTTTCTGTGTCAGCAGAATTGGATGTGATCACAAGACTGATGCAATACCTTGGAGATCTGTTGCTTCTGTCAGTATTTCACTGGTTAATCTTAGATTTCAAGGACAGAAGTTAATTCTTTGTGTACAGTAATTACAACGAACCAGTTTCATTTAGCCCCTATTTTTCCCTGCTGGAACAACTTCAAGTTTCTTTATTTCTAAATAATAATTAGCAGGGGCCATAACTTGTACTGAGACACAATTTCCAGACAAAAATAATGTATATAAATTCCAGGAAATTTGGACCTTTGGTAACACTGTCCTGGTGGCTAAAATCCTCTAGCAGAAGGTATCAGGGTATCAGGGACTGACCATGGAACATCACTCTCTTCAGCCAAAACAGCTGCCCTACAGGCACACTCACACAGGGAGCTGCTCCTGGAATGGTTTTGTGAGTGTAGGGAAGCCATGTGGGACTGTTCATCACAGCACAAATATCTTAATTCAAAGACATATTTGCTGATCTGTTTAAGTAAGTCAGTAAATCCCTTTTTACAAGCATGTACACTTCTGTGTAAAACCATAGAAAGCACCTTAATTTTGTCAAGATGGCAATTTTTGGCAAACTTTGTTGTATTAGCAATGTTATCAATATCATCAGCTGTCAGTATGATCAATATAGCTAAATGACAAATGACCAAATAATGTGCTATCATATACAGGCCATTGTTCATTTTTTGACGAAGATTTAAGTGTTCCTAGGCTCTATTTTGTATGAGATGTAAGGATTCTTGTTAACGTCTTCAGAAAATACAGGATTAAATCCATGAATAATAGACCCAGTGCCTTTGATGAGGCCAAGGCTTTACCCATATTTGGCAAAGAAATTTAAGGCACTGGCAGACAAAGTAAAATTTTTTGTTTTTTTCACAAGCTCTCTTTCATTTATAGAATGTATACTTTCTTTCCAGCTTAATTATTACCATTTCAGAGCAAGGGTGTTAGACTGATGCTAGGTATTTTGAAGAAGAATCATATTTTAAAATATTTATATTAATGGAATATTGATTTAAATGTCTCAGCATGTGTGCAACATGCTCTTCAATATTCTATTAACAACTTTTACAGGATTTGTGGATCATATATTTTTATATGTATTAATATGCTTCCTTTAACCAGTCTGTTAATAAGGATAGAGAAGGAAAATAATCAAATCTGGCATACAAAAGTTTGTATGTAAGAATTGTTTGACTTTGTGCTTCCTCTCTTGAAAACAGTTTTCTAGTCTACATTACAGTCCTCTGTGAAGAGACTTACCCTTTTAAAAAGTCTCTTTCTCTTTCCTTTCTTTTACTTTCTTTCCATAAGTATCTTAAAAGCACAGCTACCAAATATGGCCACATTTGCAGAGTGTATTTTATATTAGAGCAGATCATCTAAGCAGCAAAGAATGGGAGACTGCTTTGCAAAGTCTGTTTCCACTCAATGATTCCAGCTTCTAGTTCTGCAAAGCCTTCTGGGAATACATTTTCCTGGTCTGCATTCCATAGCTTTTTATTTCCTGTAGCTGTGTCAAAAGCAGTAATAGTAAGTCCAAAGAATGGAACAGGTTACTTTATAATATATGTACCATATGGCTTTACAGCCTTCTTTCTTCATTTGTTTGGAAATTATTGCAGAGGATAATGGTGACTGTTCACTAATTGCTGTCCCATGTGCCATATTCACATATTTGAACAGGGCTGTCAATGAAGAATTTATGTTTTCTTTTCATATTTTCTCTTAGATCATTTTATGCTCAGAGGAGGTTAATTGCACATTTTAGGGAAACAGCAATAGGTTTTGGATCATCACAAACTCCATACAGTACATATACACTTTGCTTTACTTATTGCTTTATATTCAAGTCTGCTTTTCTAGAAATGTAACTTTTTGCACTCACTTATTTCTTAGCACTCTGGCATCTCCAAATTGATGGTAAGAAGATGATAATTTACAGAAGCTGCAAATTTTCTTAATCAAAACTATAACACCAGAGCTGCAGACCAGAGTGGGATAAAATTCTTTATGATATATTTAAACCACTAATTATGGGCTCAGATATCATTTATTAAAAGAACCCCAAAGTTAATCAATGTGGTGTTTCCCCAGAGTGTTGCTCATCTTTAATTTAAAAGCTAAACAAATAATATTTCGTTGCAAAGTAAATTATAAATTTTACTGTACACAGTTATAATATCTTATTGTATCTGTTTTTTAAAAAAGCTTAATTAGAAGACAGTAATTTAAGTGATGATGTTATGAGAAGCTACCTTGATATTAAAGTACTGCCTAAATTTGAAGGGTTTTTTTTAAATTTATTAATTCTTTTGGTTACAAGCTTATACAGGGTGTCCTACAGTGTAATAAATAGTTTTAATGTTCCATATTGCATAAAAGTTCAGTGTTCTCTCTCCATTCAGTGATTTTTATTTCTGGTTCCCTTTTCCTATCATTATACAAATTGCACTGGGGGATTAGTGCTGGCAGAAAGTTGTGTACATTTCTGAGCTTTGGCTTCACCTGGCTAATTCATCTGAGCCACAGTTGGGACTGGGGGGAAATCAGTGGCAAAAGAGGGCTTTAGCACTTTTCCAGTCTTGAATGGCAAGACAGTAGCAGGGACATCCACTCACAACTGTTAAAAACAGCAGAAAGAAGCAAGAGCAGTAAAAGAGACAACACTCAGAGGATTTTTTCCTGTGGAGTATAAAACTGAATGATGAACAAGGCGAAAGGGACAGGGTGAAATAGAAGGCACTGAACAGCTAAAGGAGTTGTCTGGACTAGTCTTGTACTGATATATTTAGTTTATAAGCCAACAGTGCTGAAAGAAGAAATCAGTGATGTTGATGGAGAAGGGCAGAAAGGGCAGAGGAATCCTGACCAAATAAACTTGTCTTTTACTTCAGTGGACATTCTGGACAATACAGCACCAGGATGGACTCCTGAAACAAAAAGAAATGGGGCTTTTATAACCTGCCTTTAATTCTGACACTTTTGAAAGGAACTCACAACCACTGAAGTGTGACAGCTATGCAGAAGAACAAGGCTGCTTTGTGGGGCCAGCACACCATTAATCAGCCAGGGTGAGAAATGCAGGCAGTGGGTAACTGGTGGGATGAGCTGAAGTGATTCCTTGGCTGCACAGACTCCTGACAGTGGGCAAACCTGCAGGGCAGCCTGCCAGAGATTTCCTACGTGTAACTGCACAATGGTAAAGCAAATTTTCCCCTTCAGCATTTGGAAGACCTTAATCTTTTTAAAAAAGAAAAACCTTCTGGTTTGAGCATAGGCCAGCCATGAGGCTGTGACAGTCACAGAGCTGCTGGTTTGGCAGAGAGAACTCAAGGCTGTCTTATACTATAACACCAATAATTCTGTTTATGTCTATAGTGTTGCTAAAATGTGTCAAGTGTAAAAACAACATCTTGAAGCACTCAAATTTGGATGGACAGCCAATGCAGAAAAGGAATAGAAGGAAAAAAGACAGCTATTTAATGTTACACTGGACTTTTTCACACTATCTAATTACAGTTTACTGTTTTAAAAGTGGTGATTTTGAATTAAATACTTTAAGAAACTTTTAGATGGTCTCACTCATAGGTTTTTTTTTTTCATTTTGGGGATCAGTTCTCACTTCTCTGAAATTCCATGCGCCTGAAGACTTGAAATTAGTATGTTCTTTTCCAGTTTCTTCTTGTTCACCACTGTACTTATTTCTCAAACTTCCTGTCCTTTCTTCCTTTCAAGAAGAAGAAGAACAGAAGGAGAAAAGAAATACTTGCTTGGCAGCTGAAGACTTGAAGAAGCAAATTACCCAAGGTCTAGTGGTGGCATGAATGAATTGAGTCATCAGATGAGAAGAACAGAAAACAGCAGCAAAAACACCAAAATAAGGGCCATAAGGAGCAGCTACAGAAGGACAATGTGGGGTTTTCTGAGCTACATTTTCTACTTTTTACTTGTTCTTTGCACTCTTTAATAGAGAAGGCTGATCTATAAAGTACTTCTAATTCACAGCACTCTGGGCCACTGAATTTCAGTAGTTAACAGACTTTGTGATTCTGATCTGATCCTAAAACCTTGTTTGATGCTCCTTGTATTTTGTACTAGGAGAGATTGAGAATATAAATTTCTTACCCACCTTTTCCATGTAATTATTAATTTAATGAGTACTTAATTTTATTACTTATTTTAATCCTTCCCATTTTTCTCTTTTCAGGGTGTAGTTCTAATTAAGTTCTTGTACAGAGACAGTCCTGTGTCAGCATCCTTGCTGTCATCTGTAGCTTCATCTGTGCTTGTTTATTCTGTGATGAGTAACTAGACCTGCATGCTAATCAATTCATGTGGACCTTCTTGATTAACTGCTGTCATTATAATGCTTCTGTTTCACTCTCAGTTCCTTTATTAATACCTAAGATTGTAATTGCTATTTCTGTACAGCACTAAGCACAGAACTGATCAGGAAAATAGGCACTGTCCCTTGTGCTCTCCCTTTCATTGCTAAACCCCACCAGAATAGGGAACTAGTGTATTCCACATCACTGACCCTACTGCCCAACCCTCCTCTGCATGAGTTCAGCCATCAATCCATTTGATGCTTTGTAACCTCCAGTGGCTGCAGTAAAGGCCAGGAAGGCCAAGGTGAAGCATCTGCTGCTTGATGAAATCTGTCTCAATCCGATCCAGGAATTTTGTGTGAATCAGAAATCCCTAAAGTTGATCTGGGTCTAGGTTTATCCTTGAGAAATGTTCTTCAGTATCATCTTCACACAGAATCCAGGAAGGACGTGCTGCAGAACATAGGCCAGGACATCTGGCAGTGCTTTCACGAAGTAAGACAAGAGTTAAAAAGCAGGAGCACAACTCAGTGGTGCTTGGTAGCTCTGCAGAAGGCCTTTCTGGAGCATGTGCAATTAGAAGCAAAAGTTAAAGTGAGTCTTGGGAGTGGCCAAACTGTTTTATTAGTTACAATCCACCTTTAACTGAGGAAAAACCTCAAATTCCACTTGGATATAGAAACAGGTGTTTCTAGACTCTCCTGCTTACTTCAGGAAAAGCTTTGCTTTATCTCTGCCCAGAAGAGGAATGGATTTCAAAGGCTATGTCTATTTCCTGAAATTTTGCTTTGTCCAGAGGAGGAGGCTTGTTTTAAGGGTATATTTCTTTAAGGCTTTCTTTTTCTTTTTGTTACTAGAGGAAGAAAACTCTGTGTGTTCTGACTCCGTCTGACAACTCTTTTTTCATTATTAGTCCAAAGGAAAAAGAGAAAGATGGATTTGTCATTATTTAGACAAGAGAGTTTGAGGAATAAATCCAGATGTTGGCATAACTTGCAGATCTAAGTAAGAATAGAGCATCACAATACAAAGTAAATAACAGTTTATCCTTCTGCACTTTGAATAAGTGAAAAAAAAAAAGCTGGTCTTGGATGGTAATTTTCAACAGGTCTTCTAAAATCTCTGTTGAGAAAACTGAGAGGATAACAGAAGGTAACTGAAGGTGTTGTTTGTCTCATCAATGTGTAACATTGTACTATTTTATAATATTTGCACAGATAATTAATAGTACCTCTTGATACCTGATGCAGTAAAGTGATCAGTGTCTACCCCACTGCCTTGACAAGTGTAATACAGTGGCTGTACTAAAACAAGTCCCTGGCTCAAGGTAGAATTCTCTGCATTAATGTGCTCAGCCTAACTTATTCCTAACAGGGAAACTGATTCCCTAGGGTAAGCTGTAGGCAGCCTGCTGTTACTTTATGCCAGCCATTATTCTCACTGATTACTCTACCCACTGCAAAAGACATTTGGGAGCTTGGACTGAAGGGGAAGGAGAAGATTTGGGACAGAATATGTATCTAATTACTGAAAGGGTTTGAGTTGGTCCAGGGTACAGCAGCCCTGAACTGCTGCTGTCTGTGCTCCCACTTGGCTATGCTGAATGAGAGCTTGTAGGGCTGAGCTTGAAGCTCAGCTTCTGGACAGCAAGTTTAAAGGTTTCAGTTTAAAAAGTGTTTGCAAAAGGGAAGATCAGTGCTCAACAAGGACCTGGTCTGGCAATTACTTAGATATTCAACATATGGCATTTCTATTTTCAGTTGCCAGGGTATGTCTGAAATGTATTTACTATGTCATTTTGTGGTGGGAAGGAGTGCATATTCATAGCCCAAGTATCCATGTCTCCTATCTATTCACATACAAAACCTCTGACTAAGATTTCATGTGTAAATTTGCAATTTCAATCAGGTCATTTCAGTTGAAGAACCCATGTGCACTTGTGCATAACTATGCTAGACATATTTCAGCAGACTGTTTCTTAAGCATCTCTAGTATGAGTGTATTTTGCAGAGTCTGCAGTTGAGTAGATAGCCTATGGGGTTTAAAATCCTAATTAAACATGTTATTTTTTAAAGCAGAATTTCACAGGTTTTTTATTTTCATATGTTGCTCTTCCCCTTGTCTGCTGATCTGAGTTTTGTTGTGGTGTAGTTTGTTTTTTTTTTTTTGTGGTTGACAAAGTATTTCATCCTAAGGCTCAAGGTAAAATGGAGACAATGTCTGTGGCTTGATAGGGTAACTCACTGTAATTAATGTGGTAGAACATAGTATTTCTGTTTTCAGCAAAAATGGTGAAGAACTACTCCAAAAAAAAAAAAAAGCTTCGATTTAAACTTTTTTTTTAATTTCCTGCCGAAGGACAGGCTGGAACTTTTCGGCTTCAAAGCCACTGGGAGTGGTGCACCGAGGGATGCTGCAGGTCCCCTCTCCCCGCTGTGGTGATCAGCCCGGTGCTGGAGCCTCCTGCAGGGCTGGCAGCGTGCGCCTGCCCCAGCGTGGGCACTGCAGCCGTGTCAGAGCCGAGAGAGGAGCATCCCGGGCTCTCTCAGAGCCGCCCTCTCGGACACACTGCTCCTGGGAACTGCTGCCAGCTGGCACAGGCTGCAGCAGCACACAGGTTGCACTGGCGTGTCCAGAGCCGGGAAGAAGAGAAAAGCAGGAGCACAGCCAGCTCCCTGATGGTCTCCTCTTTCTGCTCCAGTGAAGCAGATAATGTAACACTCAGTGCTTGTGTCAGACATGGTCTGAAAGGATGGCTCCCGGTGCTGCTGCTGTTTCGTTCCTGTCCCTCTCAATAACAACAGACAGAGACCATGATCCCAGGAGGGGCAGAGTGCCATGAAGTGCTGTGGAGGAGCTGATAAGCCCCATCTAAATTTTCACATGAAGTTAAGAGTTAGCTGTTGTCTTCACAGGAAATAAAGTGCTGCTACTCCATCACCGCCAGCCAAAGGTAACGTGCTGAAAACCTGCCAGACCCATTGGTCAGACGTCAAGTTCCAGAGGTCTTGTTTAAAACAGTTCAGATGAATTCAGAGGGATTCTAACTGCTCTTCAACCAAAATTTAATAACTAAATACCAGACAGACAGCATATCATACTTCCTTATGGTTCAGAAGCAAAGGGAGTTCAGCCTAAAATTCGTTTGCAGACATCTGTAAAACACATTGCTGTGGAATGACAATAGAGGTGATCCATAACTTGAAGTGGGCGCTTGTTCTTTATTATGAGATACAGATACAGTGACACAAAGCATTGCTTTTCAAGTAAAGTGTGCTCAGTACTGTCTACAAACACAATATAACTTCATGCCAGACATTGATTTTCTGTTGCTGGTGAACATCTGTTTGATGTACACAGATATTTTGTGATTAGGCTCTGCTCAGTAGCTGGACCAGCAAATGACAGGGGTGGAGCGGGGGAGGATGAACAGGCTTTCTTTCTGCAAGCAATAAACAAACCATAAATGTGTTTATTTCTATAAAGAGTGAAAATAAAGATCCAGCATTCAACAGGTATTCACTTACAGCACATTTTTTCATTGGAGCTGGCTTTACTTTTTATTGACAGTCATCTATAACCCAGTGTTTTTTCTGGCAGAAAGAGAGTTTCATCTGCTGAATTTAAAGACTTAATGAATAAGGAAACAGCATGCATATTAATTTATTATATGCATGAATGACAAACAAACTGGCTTACTAAATTAATTATCCAAAGCAGTACAGAATAAAAATGCTATAAGCTATTGTTCTTAAGAAATGTTACATCTCACCAGGATTTAAAATCCTCTAATTCTTGTGGGCTGCAGTTTCCAGTCTCAGAAAATTCTCCGTCAGCTCTGGACGTCATTGCAATAAAATCCAGCTGGGGCCAGATGTGCCCATGATGGCAGTTTCTATTTCTGAGTGACGAGTTTCAGTGCTGCTGAACAACCTGAGCACGGGCTCCATTCTGCACATCCAAACCAGTGTCTTTCAGTAACTACAGCAGACAAATGAACTGTCTGCTCTGGCCTGGTAGCCAATTTATACATCTCAGATTTGCAAGGATATATTAATTAGCTTTCCCTCTGAGTTTGTTTACTATGTATTTTGGAAAGAAGGCACGAAATTAAGAAGTGAGGGTTCAGTTCAGAGATCTGTTAAAGATTCCTAAGCACAGCTTGTAGGTTCATCACCCTTATAAGTAAAATAACTGAGAAACTCTTTTGCTAACCTCATTTCTGCCTGGGGCTTTTCTGCCACTTGAGAGGTTGTTATATTCTATAAAGCCACAAGGGAGCCTTTCCTGTATGTCTTGCAAGCCTGTCTGTCTTGCCAGATAAAAAAAGGCTGAAAGAGCTCCCTAAATTAATTCCTGTAAGAAAAAACATTTTATTTTTAGAAGTTCTCTAAGCACCTACATGAAGAAGTAGGGAATCTCCTCCTGTACTAATGACTGGCCTTTTCATTATTCTCAGTATTTGCTGTCCCTCTTCTCTCAATGTGAAAGTTTACTATATGGCTGGAAGAATCCAAAAGAGGTTGAATATATGTTCATTTCACTGCTGAATAATGCCTATCTAATGGATTCCTTGTGGTGAAAATACGATATTTCTCCAAGTTATTATGATTTGAATGCTTTTCCCCAGTATCCAACCAAAATCTTCCTTTCTGCACATTGAAACCCATTAGTTGCTATCTATACATTTGGCCATTTCTGGTAAAACTGTTTAACACAACAACCAGGAACTGATATCTTAGCACATAGCATTACCTAATTTAGGAAGTACATATTGTCTTCCTAAGTAGGTAAATTCTATGGATTTTTTTTTTTTTTTTTGCTTTTCTGATAAAAAAGAGGTAATAAATATCCAGCCTAGGACTATATTCTTCTGGCATTTCGCTGTCACCTCTTGCACAATGTGTGGTTAAACCCACCATTCCAGTGTCACAGCAATGATAGATTTTCTGCTTGTAGAAATCAAGCAAATTTTGTTCTACACAATTGGCAAGAAAATGCTAAATAAAATACAGTTTACTGTATATCAATTACTTCAATGTTTCCAAAAGACTTGGAATGTACAGGTGAGTTTTTTCTCCCTCTGGGAAGATACTGGGTCTCAAAGGACATTCACTGTCTTGTAAAAAACACAGCAAGTGCCTTTGGAATACATAACCTTTCTGGCAGGTACTTAGGGAATATCTTTGTATTATTTTACAGATGAATGCTTGGAACATGACATAGAATGAGAAATGTCAGAACTTTATACATGGTGCCCAGAAAATAAACTTTTAACAAATTGTTAGACCATACTGCTGTGTATTTTTAAGTCTTAGATTTAGTATTCAACATGTATAACCTATGGAGAAGTAGTCTAAAAAGATCCCCTAAGAACAGTCAGTGTATTTGAAATAGATTGTTCATACTTGATGAAATTGTAAACCAACCAGTGAGCATATATGATGATTATATCCAGGTATTTTGTCTTGATTCTTTCAAACTTTTGGCTTTAACTATTGCTGCACTTTCTCATGGAAAATGAAAAAATTATGCACATTCAGGCAAAAAAAATTGCCCTGAAGATTATTTCTAAAAGATTTCATACTTAGCAAAACACCACCACTAAAGACTTACAGAGCATTTCTTTTCGTTTTTAAAGGCCTAATCCAAAATCTATTTAAAGTTGATGTGAATGTTTTTACTGAATTCCATGTGCTCATAACTGTGTTGTAAGTGCAAAAGGATTGCTTTCAACTGGAAGGAGACTAATTAAATACACATATATATTAACTTACATCTAGAAATACATATCAGTATTTTTTCCTAAGAAATGCAGACATTTTTAGTAGACTATTTCACAGTAGCATTCTAACCAATTTCTCTTCACTAATTCTTAACATTTGGAAAATGAAACAGCATCTTTCCTGCAGAAGAGCAAAATAGTGGATCCAATGGAGAGGTTACTACTGTTGGAACATACAGATTCACTTCTCTGAAATAAGATTGTCAGTTTGCTTATAAGGAATACTTTCAGTAGTATCAAAATGTTGTCCTTGAGAAATTCCTGTCCTTACTGCAGTAGCAAGTGAAAATGGACTTTGAGTATGAGTGTGAGTCTGTATCCCTATGAAAGATATTCATACTGCCTGTTACATACCTGCTCAGTTATTTTGGATACCCTTCTGATGAGTCTCTTTCCTCCCATTGCCATAGGAACTCAGCATAACACTAAACTTGATAGCTGTGTTTCATTTGTGCCTTGTAGGGGGGAAAAACCAAACCAAAACACACCAATTTAGAAAACATCCAGTAATCAAGAGTCACAGAACTTATGGCAAGGCACATATTGTCTTACATTATATGGAAAGATCAACTTCTGAATTTAGCAGTGCAAGGTTTTACCTGGTCCTGTTAACATATTCATACAATTTTTATTATATCTGTTTGTTGCATGACACTATAAAACATAAAAATGATGATCCACTGACTGACAAAGATAGCTGGCACCAAGTTTTAGACTAATTCAGGAAAATTAACCATCTGTGATATATTAGATTAACTGTGCACCTGAACATCACAGTGTTTCTTGGCCTAGGAGTTCAGGTACCACAAAACTGGTGGCATCCAGATGAAATTCCACCTGGAATCCATGTTTACAATCTCTGTAAAGTGTGTAGGTGATTGTATGATTATTTGGATTATGAATACTTTGAGTGATATCTGGTTTTATCCTGGTTTTAAATTAAATTAGATTCCACTTATAGCAAAGATTTACTTCACTGAGTCCAGAAAATTGTTTGTTCTTAAGGCTGAAAATTATTGGGTGCTACTGTACACCACTACACCCTTCTTCAAACCATGGTGAAATCAGTGAGAGAAGATTCTACTGGAAAGCAACAGATGGCAGCATTTGTAACTGCCACTGTGAATTCCCTGTGGAAGGGTGCTATTCCTGCACTGGAATGAGGAACCAAGTGGCCCTTGAGGAATTTGTAGTGCCCACACTGACTCTCAGAGTCCTTGGGCAGTGTCATTCTCAGGGGCAGGGGATGCTCTGCACTGCTACATGCTATGCTGCTGAGCAAATAGCAAAAGAGAAAGTATTATCTCAATTCAGCAAAAAGGGGAAAAGAGTGCAGGCTTGAGCTACCAA
>VZRX01008830.1:36594-48624 GCA_013398075.1 Notiomystis cincta | reverse complement strand
GAGGGTTGAGCAACCAAAAAAAAAAAAAAAAAAAAAAAAAACAGGACTGAGACTGAACTTTTATACATTTGAATTCAAAATTTATGTTAGAAAATTTCATCACCCCTGTCCCACAGAATTCACAGAGTATTGAACAACCAGAGCACAAGCAGACAAAAGGCATCAGAAATTCGTGGCTTGTACTGATGTAGCCAAGTTGCTGAGGGGACCGGGAGTACAAGCAGTGTTGGGGCTGAGATGGGTTGCTGCAGACAGAGGGAAGGACCTTTTGTGCTGCAAAGAGTTTTTGCCTTCTTAGGGCCAATTCAAGTGAACAGATGTGGCAGGTATTGCTCTCTGCCAGGGCACAGCAAGTCTGTCCCTGTTTATTGTCCATTTCCATCCACATGTGTTGCAGGCTTCCAGCCTGGCTAAACATGGTGAGAGTAAGTGCAGTGTTTGCAATTGAGGAAGGAAACAGCTCCCTATAAAGACTGCAAAGAAAAGGAAATAGTGACTCCATGGGAACAGGGTCATGTGACTTTGCTGCAAAAAAGAAGATCCTCTGTTTCTTTGAGCAGTGTTCAAATACACATTTAGCTTTTTGGTGATGCTACCCAGTCACACAAAAATGTATGTGTAGCCTTTTCTGCTTCTCAAATGTACTTTGTGTTATGGGTTGTTTCCTCACAGTGTAAGTGGTCTGTACAAAACAGTGGAAATTACAAGGAATGAGACCTACAATTAAATTTACAGTGTTTTCCATTGTAATTTCATATTACCAGTAAAGATTTTAGTGTACTATATTTCTGTGAACTGTATAGAGATTATTTATGCCAAGTATCAACAAAGCTGTATGTGGTAAAATCTCTGGGAATGATGTTAGGTATTTAAGTGATCCTATTGGTGATTAAAATTTATCCTTTTTCTTAGTTCAATTTCTAATTTGATATCTTCTGGACACGTCAAGGTAGTAAGAGTTTAATAAAAGTGCAATAGTTACTTATATATTAGTCCACTGGCAGGAACTGTGAGGTGCCTCATGGAAAAAATGTACTCAGCAACTGTGGAAACTAAAGCTTCTTTTTTTTGCTGATGGCTGCAGAACTGAATCAACTAATTGACTCCATCTATATTTTTACAGTTGGCTTCTAACAGATTCTGAAGTTGTTTTTGAATTTCTGTCTCATGCTTCAAGAACACACTGCTTTTGAAAATGGTCTGATCACCATTATGCTATAAGTAATAATTAATTTATGGTAGGGTAGAAACACAAACGGCATCCAAATATACTCTACAGAAATATGGGAGTCCTTTAACCTGGACAGTTTCTCTGCTTGGTACGGACAAATAACACACAGAAAAGAAACTGCAAACAGATGGTATTTGTCATGCCTTTAAATATAAAGATGAAGTAAACAAAAATTATTCATGTGTAAAACCAGTGGGAAACTGGGAAATCTAGCATTTAAAAGTACTATCTTTGAAATCAGGGTGGGTGTTTAAATTCTTTCGTTTTAAGTATTTTTGGTTCAAAACAACAGAAAACAAATTTAACAGCATGCTAGATTTTAATTTTTTTCGGGGCATTAAAATGACTCCTCAGAGATTCCAGGAAATTATTTATTCACAATAAATTAGAGCTGCTGAAACTGCCAGCCAGATTGTCTGCAGCAAAACGTACAAATGTTTTATTGTCTACCATCACTGGAGTCTGCCAATAAAATTGGGCTTCATTCTACAGTCAGTGAAATATTGTACTCCCTCTCTATAGGGTGGTTTATTCAGTATCCACTCACATGGCCTGTGTTTGTGCATGTGTGTGCTTGTGCACTGACAAATGTGTGTTATAGACAGGAAAATCAAAACAGACATAGCTGCAGACAGAGCACAACTACCTTATATTAACCTATTTTCATTCTGAATCTTGTTCAGAGACCCAGTAGTATAAATTCTCCTCCAGCATTTATGACTTACAGAGTGGGCTAGTAAGCTGTACAAATGAACTGTTGTTGAACACTTTTTGTGTCAATGTATTTTTGCCTCTTCATTCAAATAATGAGAAATTTATTTTTGAAAGACAGCTTGGAGAGGTCACAGATGAACAAAGAGCGACACCCACAGCATGGCCCCTTTGAACAGAAGGACAGACCTTATCTATATGGCATTTGTTTCAATATTTATCTGGAAATATTACTTAAAAATTGAGAGAAAGATCTTTGCTCAGTCTTTAAAATAAAAAAAAAAAGATTGACAAGGTGTGAAAATTATAAGAGGAGTAACTCACAGGCACACAGACAAAGGTCCATGCAATGTGCCTGTCGTTTGGTGAGGAAGGAGACTGAAAACATCTCACCAGACATTAGAGATTTGTAAGAGTTAGTGAGGCTCCTTCAAAAACAGCCCTTGTAATGAACTGGAATCTTTTGACTGGCTGCATCAAAGTAAGCTTTGGATCAGGCATCCATGCCATTCCAGAGAGGGCACACACAGAACATGAGCAGAGAGGCAAAGGGTCCCACACAGGGCTTCTACCACACAACCACTTCTGATGAACAGCTTTCCTTTGGGACATTCTTCTTCACCAAAATATTCTCTGAACTCTTGGCAGCTTTTTATCTTAAATGTTTGGTTAAAGCAGAGTACCAATTTCACTTTTGAATCCTAGCAGGAAAATACATGAATCTACAAGGCTGAGCTACAAATTTACCATCTCTGTTAGTGATGTTGCATTTGCATCTCCCCAGTTTGTGCAGAAGCAAGCAGGTCTTTAGCAATGCATTCACAGCACATGAAGAATCTGTGGGGTTTGTTCTGGTTTTTTTGGGAGTGGCTTTTTTTTGGTTTTGCTTTTTTTTTTATTTAAGCTTATGACTTTGATAAAATGGATTAAGTAGAGGAGCAAACAAAGGGGGAAGGGAGTCCATGGAATTTCAAAATGTATTTTAAGGGAGTGTTTTGATTCTATTTCAACACTCAGTCAATCAATACTCCTGTCTCCCACGTACCTGGAGTTGATGTTGCTTTGCTGCAGTGTTATCACAGAATCCTATAAAGCCCAGCTGTGAACTTGACAAAGGAAAAGGAATCTAAATTCTTCTACAACTCAGACTGCCCACAGAGTTCTCCCTTGAAGGGAATTCCATAATGAACAGAATACATCATAATGTAATACTTCCCAGGGCATTTGCTGTATTTCCCCCTACAAGTTTGGAGAAGTTTGAATCGAGAGAAGCTTATTTAATTTCCCATTTCAGTGGACCTTTGAGAAAGATTCCTGAAGGGGGTTTGTGAAACCTGGCTAGGCTGGGGGAATCAATACCAGAAAAGTAGGTTTTAGCTTCCCCTCCTGGGATGGGAGGCTGCTATACAACCATGAAGAAGAGAAGAGGAAGAGAATGAGTAACAGGCCACCCAAATTCCTGCAGTCCTCATTCAATTAAAACCTACTTGTCTTAATTCTTTAGTGTTCAGCTTTGAAAGATTTTAGCTTTAAGAAAGAAATATTTGTTTGTTTCCAACAAGCAAGTTGATTGCTGTTAGGACTGTATTTAACAAACAATATGAAGGAAATTACATAGGTCTATCTATAGGTCTGTGCTGGACTGCTCATGATGGAAGATGCCATTAGTAATGTACAGTAATGTAATTTTGTCATTCTTTCACATACATACCACTTGTTCTGTGAAGTAGCAAGAAATGTGTAATTTGATTGTCACTTGCTAAACCCTTACCACATTCCTGATAAAAAAATGACTAGTGGTATAAAAAGAATTCTAGATTTTTTTTTACAGTAATGCAACTTTCTTTGTAGTTCCATTATAATTAAATTTTATACTAGATATTTTGAAAAAAGAATGTCCAATACTTAACTAATCATGAGTCAATTTCTGCTGCCGTTGTTGACAAAGAATGTTCAGTCAAAAGGTCCTTGGGCTTTTCTAATAAAGTAGACTGCTTTACATCTTAAATTGATTCAGAGACTGTTTAAGTATTTCATTCCTGCAAAGGGATAAGAGGATTTTAATCTGACGGTTTTTGCTTGGAACTGATGAAAATTGCTCTGTGGATCAGCTGCATCCTGAGTTCTCTCTAGCCCTAAAGTCTGTGTCAGAGGTGTAACTCCAATGTACTTCTTCTAACAGGTTTCCTTGGGTTACCAAGAGCTCAAGATGCTTTTAAAAGCATTAACAAATGCTTTTAATTTCCTTCTATTCTCTCTATTTTTCTTTTCTTTTTTTTCTGAGGGGTTTGTCTTTTCAAGGCCTGCTGTCTAATCCTGACCTATGGGGCAGGAATCCATTTGTTAGGTACCAGGGCAAATCTGAATGGAAACTAGTAAAAACAGCAAAAGTACTCACTCTTGATGAAATACTGACATTAAAAGCAAACCAGTAAAAACCCATGTACAGTAAAAAGGATACCAGTTTGCACATGTAGGGTGCAGTTTCTCCATCATTAGCATCGTGGTTAGCACTGTAGGAGGCATCTTTACATACAGGCAGTTTTTTATAACTTTCAGAATTCCTTCTCTGTCTCTATATGAATGACCCTATTTACTCCTCCAAGAGTAGGGAGAGCAGGGTGTGAAGTGGGGAAGAGAAGGCACATTTCAGGTCTGAGCAGCAAACACTCAGCCCTGGCATTCTGGGGTTCTCTCTGGGTCAGGTTTCATGTGGCTATTTTGGTTTGCTTTACAGGTAATGGCTACGACAAATTTAGCCCATCTCCAGTGGCTGGCACTCAAAAGTGAGAATAGCTGCCTTTGGGTAGGCCAGTGAAGGGAAATATCCATTTTTGTGCTAACAGACAGGCATTGTGTGTCTCACCAAGAACACCAATAGCACATTCTGCCAAAGTTAGAACTGATAGTATCGATTCTATTTATCTTGCTCTTCCTAATTGAAATTCCCACAAAACCCTCAACATAGCCTGTTTAAAACTATTTTTCTTTCTTCCAAGGGAAAAAACCCCACCCAAACAAAACCCACACCCTTTTCTATTACTTTGTAGAAAGGAAAAGGAAAAGGAGACTCAATTGCAGGAATTCTGAGGATTTAATTTTCTAATTGATGAAGTTTACATTTAGCATTGTAGCCAGATATATAATCAATTTCACATGTCTGAAGTAGTGGAAACTTGTGAAAATTATAAAAATAGAGAGATAAATAGGTTCCTTTAAGCAAAGACCAGCATAATCTTTCTGGTTAGTTTTCCCCCTAAGAATGTGCCGTTTAGATTTTAGCTGCTAATCAGGAAGGTATATCACAGAATTATTTGGTTGTTTTTTTTAAACATCCCCTGATGTTTATTTTCCCTGAAAAGAGTAGACTACAGTGAACCTTCTATTTATATTTCATCAGTTTCTGGATCTCTGTTTGTTCTAATAAAAAGCATAGCACTGCCAACTCAAACAGCAATGTGGTGAAACAGAGTTCCAGCAAACAAGAAAAAACAACTTCCACACGTATAAATAAAGAGACTGAATGGGACTAATGATAACCCAAATACCAAGGTGGTTCTCCTGCTTTTTTCAAAGTCACAAGCCATCAACAGTTCAAACTCAGTACTAAATGGGAGACTTGCAGAAAGACTGAAATGGAACTTCAAGGTGTGACAATGATGGAGAGTTCTTGAGGATTTCTTGTGGTAAAGCAAGACCAAGGTTGCCAAAAGAGCTGTTCCAGTAATTCTAAAGTCCTTTGTGTTATCCAATACTATAGTTATTAAATCCAAATAAAAAAAAAAATGAAAAAAAAAGAAAAAATAGTATTGCAACAACATTCTTTGCCTCACATACCTCTACATCTGCTTGCAGCCTTTTCAGTAGGACTTGCCCTAGGAGAGCTGCCCACCAAGTCGTCCTTCCTTGTGCCAATAAGCCCTGTTTCTCTGCCATGTGGGTGGAGTGCCTGTGGAAAACAATCTTTCCCTGCAGGAAACTGCACAGCCTTTGTGAGGGTGGCATGGTTGACACACTTTCTTTAGAAAGCACCTCCAAGCACAGCACAAGTCCTGTGTGCACATTCCAGAGCCCCCTTGTTTTCTGTTCACCCCAGAAGCGATTCCTTGGCAGCCTCCCCTGGGTGCTTCACCCTGACTGTCCCTCTCAGGGCATCCCCTGAGTGTGCTGCTGCTAAGCCTCATGACATGGAGGCAGCTGCCAGGAATGGGCAAAGAAACCTGGAGTGTGACTTGCCAAGAAAATAAGCAGAGAGCTTGATATATTTTTCAGTAATTTTAGAGTATGGTGGGAAGAGCTCGAGGAAAACAAGACCAAATATAAGAATTGCCCAGGTATTTAGCAATGGAAATGTAAGCACTGCTGATGGCACTGCTGATATCCTCACAAGAGCAAAACCAGCTGCTGAGGGTTTGCAGCACAGGCCTGGCAACATTCTAACCTGAATTGTCAGGCCTGAGTTAGGGCAGTATGTCCATCCCATGTTTATTGAAAAGTATAGAGAAATATATTCTTTACACAGCAATGAGCATCAAGGAACATCTCTGACCAATGAACATCTCTGACCTAGTGGCTTTGCCTAAAAGAAAAGAAACATCTGTATGTATGCAGGAAGTGAAGAGGAAATGAAAGATGGAAAGAGTAAGTTACGAAATTTTTGCTTCCTTTCAGAAAGTCCTCTCAAAGGACAGTCCACTTTGGCCTCAGCATTTCAGTGAAATGTATATAAACTGTTATGCTGTAAAACCAAGATGGACTTAAAATGAAAAAGTGTTCTCCACATGTCAAGTATGAAATTACCCCCAGTTCCTCTTGATTACAGAAGGTAAAGGCTTCTCATCTTAGTCACATGAACCATTTCCCATTGTCTCTGTAAATATTTCTTGACTGACTTACACACCATCTTCACTGTTTCATAAGGAAAGAAGGGAATTATTCTGTTAATGACACTGACTAGAAAACCAAAAAGGTAGACCCTCATTTCTCCAAGAGCAGAATTTAGATTCAAGATGGAAATGCAGGTTGACCATAGTGTTAAATTGCTTTTCAGTTGGGCTAATTGGTTTTTACTCTTCTTTACACTTGCATTTCTTTATTGAGTCTCAAAAAAATATTAAACAAGAATCTGTTCCCTGGCAGTAAGATGGATTTTTTAATGGGAGAAAAGCAAGGGAACACTTCTTCATTAAGGCACAAAGACAGGAAGTGAAGTAAGCACTGAAGCAGGTTTCCCCTCATAACACTAGGAAAGAGCTATTTCAAAATAAACATTGAATAAAATCAAGGCAAGTCTCCCCTGCCTGGATGAGTTAGGTCAGAGGCCGAACTCATGTATGAAATACTGGTCTCTTACTGTTTAGCTTGTCTCGAGCATGTCTATTGCCCCCTTGCTGGTACTTTTACATATCAAATGACCTGGTTAATTCCCCCAGATTTGTTCTCAGAAAGTAGTTCAGATTTGAACTCTTAAATGAGTTTTAGTTTTCAAGTATCCTTCAAGTTCTCCTAAAGAAAGTTCAATAAGCATAATATTCCCTATAACACACTGGAGGCAGAGAGTGCAAAAAGATCTCAGAATTTGAGAGGCAAAATACTTCTCAATATAACAACTGCCATATGAAAGTGAGTTGGGATTGTTTTTTGTTGTTGTTGTTTTTTTTAACTATGTAAAGAAAATAATCCCCTATAATGTGAACTGGTGACACATTCTAGCTTAAGAATTCTGAATATTTACCAAATCATCTGGGAGGCTTCTGTAGTTATCCTCACAGAGCTGAGAGCCCTTGTGTCCCTTCAGAATATTCTATTTGGATGTTTGAAGTAGAGGGGATCTGCAAATCCAACCTTTTTACTTTGAGTTCACTGCGTTATCAGTGCACAGGTAGCACTCACAGCATCCCATTCTGAATGTTTTCTAGTGAATTTGGTCTTGTTCTTCCAAAAACTCAACTGGAGTGACTGTGATATGCTTCCTGAAACGAGGTCACCAAGGAACATTTCAAAGACCTGGATTCAGGTATGCCTTATGAGTGTTCCCCATACCCAACACCCTATTCCCACCACAGCTTCCTTTAATTTGCTCTTTCTCCAAGGGAAGTTCTGGTTAAAGAAACATGAAAACCACTGTTCCAAAGCACGTGACAATGCTTGGAGACCTGTCTCCTGAGCTCTGTGGGCTGCACAGCCCCTGCCTGAAAGAAACTGAGAGAGAACTTGTAGCATGAGGTAAAAGACAGATTAATGCTTCACAGGGCTCTCCTGAGCTGTGGGTCCAGGTTGCCTTTTTTTGCCACTAACCAGTTTTGCCAGTGCTTCCATGATAGTCTCTGTCTTCGCTTTTTAAAATGCTCACAGGCTCCTTCTGGATGGGATCGAATGACTGCCCTGTTCCCTTCACCTGTGAAATTTCAGAGATGACTTGAAAAGGGCCATTGTTTCCCAGGAATGCCAGGCCTAGTCCAGGAAAGAAAGTCTTCATTTCAGGAGGAATTTGGAGTCTGCTTGAGAAGGCCTTGCAGCTAGTAGGTGAAAGCTCTGGCACATTCATTAAACCCCTGAACATTTATAGTGGCTGGGCCTCGCCCTCTGTGGGCTCTCTTGCTTCCTGTGCCGAGGCGGTGGGAAGGAGGAAGGCTCACCACTGCTGGGAGCAGCCCCCAGACACAGGGCTCTCTGTCCTTGCTCCTGTCCTGAGCTCTTACAGCTCCAGGGGGCTTTCATGTGTGTTCAGGGAGCATTCTGAAAAACATTTTAGTGGATAACTCTTCTATTTGAGTGCAAGGAACGCGTACAGCGAATGTGTTCGGGTTCAGACAGATGATGCCTGCTTCAACAAATTCAAAGTCCCCTCTAGGCTGAAAACTGGGATAGAAGCTGAGAGAATACTCAGGTGTTTTTAAAACCATTTGGAACACGAGCACATAGACAACAACATATACTGGGACTAGCCCCCAGTTTTGCTAAGAGTGCAACTTGTTAAATTTCTGGGATGTTTTGTGCAGAATGAGCTGAGAATGTTGCCAGGATAGACTGATGATGCTAAAATTAGGAGCAGTTGAGTATCTGAGTTGCTGTCATGAAATCTTTAATGCATTGCACAATAGAGGCAGAACATACAAATGTGAAACACAAAGTGATAATGAAGAATGTTATTAAATTTGCAACCAGATGGGTAAGGGGAAGATGGGAAAAGTCTTCAAAGGGTTTTTCAAAGGAAGAATCTCACCTGAATATGTACTGATGATAATAAGTACTGTGCTTAGTGAGCTGAACCACTGGAAAAAAATTTTTTTTTGTACAAATACATTTTTTTCTGTTTTGGTTTCAGACCTCATTTAATCTCTAAATGGTAACACTATTGACATTAAATACTCAGGTTATAATAAACTGACTGTAGCTGGTTTCTGAAAGTATAGTCTAGAATGTAATAATAGAGCTAATAAATAATGTATCTTAGAAAGCTCACAAATATAATTTATGACAACTTGGATTTTATTTCTTTTCTTTTTCAAGATGTTTCCTGTGATCTAACTAAAAAAAAAAAAGAAGTTGTAGCACTATGTGTCCTTAGACCCTGGTATAGATGGCACACAAAAGGAAGCTTGTCCTTTTGGGACCTGGCTCTGAACCAATTACAGACGACAGAGAAATACTCTTTTGTGGCTGCTAAAGTTCAGGAATGAAATCTGGCAGGCTTAGCCAATTCCCTAATGCAGCATCCACATTACCAGCATCACATTGGCAGCTTTTGCCTGTCCCAATGGGGACAGGGTAATGAATAGATTTAGTTAAGGTGTCCTGACTCATCTACAAAGTGCCTGGTATGTGCACCAAGGCTCTCCTGTATAACTTCCAAAAAAGTGTCACTCAGAGAAAAATGAAGTTAGGAAGGTTTGCTGGATAGCACTGGTAGAGCACACGACTGAGCTTCAGCCTGCCCCAGCTGCCCTAGAAAAAGCTACTGTTCACTTTCCTTTTAACTGCTGCATGCTTTGGCACGGTAAGGAAAGCACATTTCTCATAATCTATGATTTTTCACCGTATTTTCAACAAAGATTATTTCTTCATGACCTTCACACTTCACTTTTTCCCCCCCTGTCACTTCAAAATAATTTACACCATGTCAAAAGACTGCTTGGCCTAATGGTTATTTTAGGTGATTTTCCTTGGGATGAGGCACTGTCATTCTTGAGTCCCCAGGCAGTGTGCTTATGAATTTCCAGAGTGTGATACAAACATAATTTTCCCATGAGGCTCTTCCCCCTGACTGTGCAATGAAGATTGACAATGGATCCCAAAACAACTATATCAGAAAGCCCAATGAAATCCAGAATCTACAGGTGGGATTCTTCCCACAAGTACCTCTAAACATCTACTCTTATTTTTTGTTTTTGTTTTAATAGAGACGGCTCTTAAAATTTCCTTACATTTATTTCTAATGCAAACACAAAGAAATGGGAAAATTTTTAACTCAAATTGCATTTAATTTTTTCTATTCTCTCTCATGTCCCTAGAATCCATGCCAGTGCTCAGGGGAAAAATGAAAAAAAAAATAAAACAAAACAAACAATTAATAAAACAAAGGTAAGAATTTTTTCTCCTCATACACACTCTTATGTTTAACTTTCTCTTTTCCTTCATTCAGAAAAATGAGAGAGAATAAAATAACCTAGGTTAAGTTCAAGTTTCCTTGTTTATTGTGATTGCTTCTGCAAAGATCAGTAATATTTGCAGACTAAGGCACAGGTGATCCAGTGCAATGAAAATATAATAAAAAACCAAAGTCATTTGAGTCATTGGAATGATCTTTTTGGCTGTTTCTTTCAATATGAAATGGAAGTCTCAGTTTTTGAAGGGCTTGTGTCAGTAATTTTCATCTTCAAACTACTGTAAATGAGGTTCTATTTCACTGCACAAAATTGTATTGGACTGATGTCTAAAGTGTTAGGAACTGAGCTCATGTGCATAATTATGAATATGTGTGTATGGCTGTACACTCTTTACAGGATTTGTCTGTTCTTTTAAAGCTTTCAGATTAGTAACTGATTTGCTGCCATGCAGAAGTCCCCCAAAGAATTACATCAGAGAATCATTTTAAATGTTTGCACAACCTCCCAAGCAGAACACGCTATAAATGTTAAATGCAAAGAGAGATATCATCCATTTTTCACCCTGGCTGTGATAAGCAATGCGGAAAAAAAGAGAGCGAAAAAAGTCTCAATAACAAAATCCACATTGAAAAGTTAGGCACTTTGAACTTTCCCATCACCTTACCAGTGTTTCCCCACAGGCTGTCTAAAAGACAACTCAGCAATGTCTGAATGGGGCTGCACACAATGGCTCCTTCACAAGTAGGTCTTTAATTGATTACGGCTGTGTTTATAGAAGCAGAAGAGAATTTACTCAAAATGACAGATTGCCTTTAGTGTTAAAATAGTTTAGTAATGTTAATGGTAAAGGAGGTCCCCGCCACCTCCTCTCGAGCTGCACGAAGCCCTAAAGATGAGCTCTTTGTTACGGCAGCCCTCAATCGCTTTTCGCGTTCCCTCCTCCCCTCCGCTTCTTCCAGCGGGAGGTTCCTGCCCCCCGGGCCGTGCGAGCCGGGCACAGTCCCAGCGACAGCGGCAGCGGGCTCCTGCCGAGGGAGGAAGGTCCTGCGAAACTGCAGATTCCGTCGGCAGGGTCCGAAAGGAGAGGAATCCACAGCACCAACCTCCGGGAACGCGTCCCCGCACCCCGCCTGTGTGCCTGTGCTCGGACACGGGCAGCGCTTGACCGCAAGGCCAGCCCAGCCCGGGCGCTGCAGCGAGCAGCTTTCCCTTATTTGTGTTCCAGCGCCCGCAGTGACGAGGTCCCGCTGCGGCGGCTGGCTCTGCGGGAAGCGCTGGCTGTGCGGGAAGCGCTGGCTGTGCTGGATGCGCTGGAAGCGCTGGATGCGCTGGAAATGCTGGAAGTGCCCCGGGCGCCCGCCCCCTCCCGCAGGGCGCTCGGCGCGGGGGCGGCATCTCCCGGCCAACACTGACCCCTGGCGGCCGGCGCCGCTACTGCGCGGCCGCGCTCCCCCCGCAGGGAACGCCGGGCGCGCTCCC
>VZRX01008830.1:15270-36311 GCA_013398075.1 Notiomystis cincta | reverse complement strand
GGGAATATCGGGCACGCTCCCGCCGGGAATATCGGGCGCGCTCCCGCCGGGAATATCGGGCACGCTCCCGCAGGGAATATCGGGCACGCTCCCGCCGGGAATATCGGCCGCGCTCCCGCCGGGAATGCCGGGCACGCTCCCGCCGGGAATATCGGGCACGCTCCCGCCGGGAATATCGGGCGCGCTCCCGCCGGGAATGCCGGCCGCGCTCCCGCCGGGAATATCGGGCACGCTCCCGCCGGGAATGCCGGCCGCGCTCCCGCCGGGACTGCGGCCCGAGCCGTGGTGACGCGAGGCTCAGCGTCACGGCACTGGGCGGCTTTCAGAACTACAAAGTACTTTACAGCCTTATCGCGCCTGCCAAGCCCGGAGGCAAATGTCATTTTTGATTTTCTAATACTAATTTTTTTTTTTTAAGTATTCCCCTCGCCCCGCTCTTTTAAAATCCCCATAAACAAGGAGCTAACTGCCGGAGTCCCAGAGTAATTTCACTGACGATGATGAGCCATGGAGTTCACACACCTGTTTTTTTCTTCCTTCTCCATAAAGGAAAGATAAAGATTTGAAAGTCTTCTCTTTGGCTCTAATACAGGTGAATTAGTTGAGGCTTGAAGTAAGCACGAACAAAAATCCCGAACATTAGAGATGATGCTGTGTAGTTACTCTGTATTTGGAAGGAAATGTTAATGTCATCAGACACTGCATTTGATTTAATACCAAAGGTACTTAAAATGGATTCTTTCTTTCACCTGTATGACTTATAGTATCAGGAGAGAGTTATCCTAAGTAAATGATGGCATTCCAAACAGACATTAATAAATCAGGTGAATGTGATCAATAGCAAAATACCCTGAGGAAGACTCAAGGGGTATAAATATCCTGCCAAATACCTTCGGAGCTCTGAATGTGCTGAATGCCTCTTGATTGGAGGACACGTTGTTGTGATGCTTTTTAGTGAATTTGTCTTTCCCAGATCTGAGGCTCGACGTGCTCTGAATGACTCATCTTGCTGCCTGCCTCTGTCGCGATGCTGAAATCTGCTACTGGAACAACCTGGCAGTCTTTTAGGGAATAGCAATATCTCCATTGTAAGAACAGGAAGAAAGAACCCATCCCCATGGGTCATTTGGGCAGATATTAACAATGACTTTTGCCAGAACAACCTGCCTGAAGGAGATCAAGCTTCCCACGAACTGCCAGCCTCTGTGCATGAGGACACAATTTAGAACAGTGAAGTAAATGTTGTGACATGATAATTAATTTATAAACAATACCCTTTGTTTTCATATCGTAGACTCCTTAAGCTCCCTTTATATCCAGAGGACAAAAAGGTCAGCCAGAGAGGTCAAATGAGGGAGTATTGCTTACTGAGCTTATACTGGCTGTACAACTGGCACATGAATGTAGATTTCAGGACACTTCTCAGTGGTACCATTACTGCACTGCAAGAGCAGCACGTGGGCATTGCACTTTCCACCTCTGTAAGTGCAGTGTCGAGAAAGCCCAGAGGAACAGTCCTGAATTCACATGACCCTTCCAAGTCTGCTCAAAAATGGAACCTTATTTATGTGTTTCATCCTCCATTAGGACTGTGTTTGCATATTTTTTCTAAAGACTCACACCAGAATAGAACTACTTAGATGAACCTGAAACACTGAAAATATATCCTTTTTTTTTTTAAAAAAAAAAAAGAAACAAAACTGAAACTGAAACGTTTCCAGTTTGCAGTTTTGGAAAATACATTTCACCTGAGGCTGGTAAAAACACAGACATATTTAATAGATATGGGAACACCAAAAACAAACATTAATAGTCCCACTACAATCTCATACAGAGCACATATTTATGCAAGAAATTTGTGACAGAAACAATGTATCCTGTGTGAACTCACAGAGCTATAAATACACGCTCCTTCTTTAAGCCACAGGAAATGTCAAAGTTGTCAGTTCCCAGTGCAAACACATTCAGAAGTAACTATATGCAATATTTGCTCTTGCAGATGTACATCCCATTCAACAGTCAACTCAAGAAAAGTAGGATTAACCCTCCAGTCATCAATAGAGTCCAACTTACTGATTGGAAAAATCAGTAAATGAAATCTCTGGGTGAGTTTATGAGTGTGATCCTGTTTGAATTAGTGGGGCTCCCTTGACATCAGGTTGGCTAACGATGAAATTACTCCAGCTGTTTCTGTCTCTGAAGAAGTAAAGTTGCCTCTGCTATATATCTGCTTACAATCCCTGTAATCAACAGCCTAGAAGGGGAATCTGGCCTTTGAGTTTTAAATACTGGAAAGGCTAATAAATCCTTGTGCCCAGCGTCTAATTAACCTATGAGACTGCCTGGCGCGGGCTACTATTCTGACAGATGCAAAAGCAGATTAAAAATCACGCTCCACAGGAATAACACTTGCAGGAGCAGTGGCTAGGACAAAACTTATTATAAGATCTGTCAATCATGAGGCTTTGAGGAATACATTTGTTCCCTTGCACAGAAACAGGAGTGTTCATTACAGCATTATGTCATCTCTTGCTTGCTCCTTTCCCTTCAAAGCCTGTCATTAGCAGGGTACGAAGTGGCGAACAAGATGGAACAATTAGTCTCCTCTAGTTAGACATTTCTGGCAGTCTTTGGGCATTGGAAAGGTGTGTAAGTGGAGCCAAGGAAGCACTGAGGAATTGCCTGGGGCCTGTTTCAACATGAAGTGGAGCTCTTATGAGTGCTTCAAATTATTATAATTTTTTTGTTTAATAAATGTATTAGTGGAAATGAAGCATAAATCGATCTTGGTAATCACAGAAAATACAAACAATTTTATTAATCCACTTCCCAAAGAAGAAATAAAACTATTTCCTTGGATTTCCAACACTGTTACTGAAGCTGCAGTCCCAAAGGCAGAATGACATCCTGAGCACAGAGAAGGCTGTAGGTTTGCCCTTTGGACATGTGGAAGCACAGCGGGTGGCGCCTCTTCAGCCACCTGAACAGACAGAACAAGCATCTCCTCAAGCAGAGGAAACGTGTTGAGGGTTAGAATGTCTCCTTTCCTTAGGGAACTTTTTCCCATAAAATTCCTAAGGAATGCTAATGAATGATACTTAAGGAGAACAAAAAAATGGCCAAGCCCCAGGAAGCATCTGGCTGCACCATCTCTGTCTGAGGGTTTCTCGGAAAGGGGCCGAGATACCGCGAGGATTGGGCTGGTAAGAGCCAGGACAGGGGCAGCTGTGTCCGTCTCTTTCTCTCGGTTTNGCTGCCCCACAGCGCCCCCTGCAGCCGCGGGGGAATCAGCGCCCCTGCCCTGCCCAGCGCAGCCACAGCGCCCCTGGCGGCCGTGAGCGGAACTGCAGCGAGGGGCAGTGCCTGACAGCCCAGAGAGGGCTCTCGGTGGGGCTGGGGCTGTTCGGGGGCACTGCCACAGCTGGGGTTGGTTTGCCTTGTGTACACACCAGTAAAGAGCTGTTATTGCTGTTCCCCTATCTTTGCCTGAGAGCCTCTTAATTTCAAAATACTAGTAATTATAAGGGAAGGGGTTTACATTTTCCATCCCAAGGGAGGCTCCTGCCTTTCTTGGCAGATAATTGTCTCTCAAACCATGACAAAATGCCCCAAAGATGGGGAGTAAACAAAGACAAGTAAGTGTTTTTAAAAAGCTCAAAGATCATTGTGAAGCAGAAATATAGAGAATGTAATAAAATGGTTGTATAGATCAGACTATTAATGGAAAACAAGCAGTGAAAACTTAGAGAACTCATCTCTTCAAAAACACACCTTTACTTCTACAAATATGTCTTAGTTGTCCTATGAAGATGTCAACTCAGAGAATATCTAAACTAAAGAGATTATATTTTATTCACACTTCCAAAGTTATACATGCTGTGGAGTGTGAGCTGCTTCATAAAAAATGGACAATTTTGTGGAGAGAACAATTACAGCCTCGCAAGGACTGAAGATCCAGACACGTCACAGTGGATGCGTGCGGCATCCACATGGGAAAGCCACACAGCTGAGCACCGTGGCTGGGCTTCGGTTCTGTGCAGAACACAGAAGGTGGTGATGGAAGCAGCACAGCACAGGGCATTGTGTGTGCGCTGTTCTGACTTGCAGAAGGGCAGCAAAAGCACCCTCACAACCCACACTGTCACTGGAGCTGTGCCCACGGCTCAAGGGTGTTGTCAGCAGAGTAACACAGGAAAGCCAGGGTATAGCTTTGCTCTGGCACTGCTGAAATTCCATGCAATTGGTTTGGGGTAGAAAATATTATGTTAATAATTAGAAATATGATGCAGTCTAAAGAATATCCCTTACCAATCTCTGCACCAAGTTCCTTAGCTGGGCACTGAGTCTGATCCGTCTCTTAGTGACAGTTGTAGGACTTTCTCAGCTCGCATAAATGGATTATTTTTGATGTTGGGCACTTGGAATGAGAATGAGCTTTTGCTGTGCTGTTTGGGGGCATATATTCTCATGTTGTGATTTGCATGGATTTTAGTAAGCTTTGCAAGGTACCATCTGGGGATAGGTGTTTCAGTGAATCAGCACTGCTTCTTGGGAAGCTCTCTGTATTTATACATAGCATATTTCTGTCTGTGGCCAATGTGCCCAACATCAGTCATATTCACACCCACTCATTTTAATTATCTTACTCAGATGCCAATTGAGATCTGGCCTGAAAAAAGTGAGGTTTTATTTTTGTTTCCTACCAAGAGTCTTCAGCTCCCAGTGTAAGCACCTGAGATGGACACATAAGTGTAAATGATGCTCTGAAAGTCTGCCTCTAACAATGCAAGCTATTCCTTTGTGAGAATCTTTCTTCACATAATTCCCTGGTGTTTTCACAGTCTGAAATACTTATTTTAAACACCAGAGCAGTCTAAATATATCAGTGGACACAGATGTTTTCCATTCTACACATCCTCTGCAGGCTTTATTAAATTTTCTGTAACTAACCAGAAGGAATGAGCCTGCTCATTGTGTCATGCTTTCTGTTGGCTTGTTCTCCTGGGCAGCTCTTGGTGGTCCAGCCCACTTAGACACACTTTGGGCAACCCCTGGCATCCTCCACCTTCACTTTCCACTTGATATAAACCATGGAGGAACCTCTAGGCCTTAGAATTCAATTCCTAATATGCACAATGACAATTTCCCCCCCTATATAATAATTATGAAGCCTTTATGATCATCATAATCCTATTTTGTACAGAGCCCTAATGAAAATAAAACCTTGGTGTTGGCCCATAACTGGCTTGTGGCCTCCTCACATACTCATCAAGTTACCTTCTGCATTTTGCTTTTATTTGCCTCTTCCTGCACATTTTGCTTTGCCAATAGATGCCACAATTAGCTTGTCAAATTGCTAGTTGGAAATTGCACTTAAAGTTTTCAAATTATATGTTAGGTTTTCATAACACCTTAAACAGACAAACATTTGAAAAAAGTCTCAACAATACAATCTTACAATTTTCCTGCCTCCTGAGGTAATTTTGCCAAGTAAACTATGAAAAGACACAGGTTTGGGATGCAAATCAAGTCTTATTTACACAACCAAAGTCCTTGGTCCTCTTTTCCATGTAATGTTTGAAGTTATGCAGACATAAAAAATAAAGACAATGTATTTCAGTGGAAATATACCTAATCCTAAGCATATTGCCTATGTGGAGGAGAGCGATAGATAATTTACCAATAATAAGAGTATTTTATCAATGTAAATCTATCTACACAATTACATATCGTCAGATATTCAAACCATGCCAACTACAGGAAAATTAGGACTGCAATAAATATCCTAGAACATGTTAAAATGAAAAATAAAAAAGTTTGGTTCATCATAATGAATGCAGTCATTTATGTCCTGATTTGATATAACCAAAAATCACAGATAAGGTCATTCCAGATCAGAAAATGCAGATATTATTTTCTTATTCTGTGGACCAGAAAAACTAATTCTGACAGTTTGTCAGTCCAAATACTCTATGTAAAGAAATATAATTTCTTTTTTGTCATTTTGACAGGAATATTATTTTCTGTTTTTCTCCAAGACCTACTCTACTTGAGCTGAATATTATAAAATGTGAAGATGATTACACTTTTCCCTAACAGGACTGATTGTTCTCCTGCTGTCATACATATTTTATCTGACCCTTAATATGAGGGAACTGGAATATATAAATTACAACATATGTTTCTGTATGCTCCTCTCTGATGGAGTGAAAGCCTTGATAATGGGAAATAACAGTTATTTCTTTGACAAAACAAAATGGAAAGAGAGAAGCATTTTTATGTCACCCACTCAGATGATTGCAGAGGTGATGATGTTTTAAATGCAGCATTATAATGTCAGATGGCTTTTCACTCTCAAAACTTTATCACTCAGCTTTAACTGCAAAGCTTTGAGCCTTGTGAATGTAGATGGACATGATTCATCGGTACACATGACTCGTGTATATGTCCTTGGTGAAGATTGTACCGCAGATACTGATGGATAATAAACTTTAAGGAAGAAGTGAGATCAAACAAATAATGCAGGATTCTACACTGAGTAGAACAGAGGCCTGCTCTTACCTGAGAAAATGGCTGGGAAATCTCAAAACTGGACCAACCTGCTGTGGCATTCTCTTCCCACTTGCTGTGCATTCCTCCCCTTTGGACTTGTCGTGCTTTGTGCCATTTACCAGCAGAGTCAGCAACTGGTGTAAGCAAGCTCTGAGACCCAAGTGGTGCAAGTGGTCTCTTTTTGGGCTAGGACAAGCCTAGGATGCTCTTATGGGACATTTTGGCACAGGCTGGGTGAAGATGGGAGTGTCATTAATCAAAAGTGCTTTCCATCCTTTTTTCCATCAGTTACTCTTTGCCAGTTTTCCCAGTGGAAAAAAAAGTTTTTGCAATATCACAGAGTAAAATCAGAATATATTCTGTTTGTTTTATGCAAACAAGCCATTTTCAATGGTAGAATGGGTTTAAATAAGGGTCAACAAGATTCATTTAAAGTATTGAAACACTGCTAAATAGAGCAGGTTTCTTAGCAGGTTTCTTTCAACATTGGCAGTCTTATTAAAGATAAGATAAAAATTGTTAGAAAAAGAAATACAAAAATGTTCATAATAAACTTTTTTTTGGTAGGACTTCCCCAAAGTTTTATTTTATGTATTCATACTATCTTGATCTGTGGATTAGAGTGGACATTCTAGGGAATATTCAATACTGGGAGCCTCGAGTTGAAGCTTCCTTTACATGATACTGCTCGCTTGTCTCAAAGCAATTCCTGCAGACTCTGTCTGTGACAGCTTCTATAAAAACAATGTAAAAGGAAGTATTGCTTCAACATATTTAAATCATATACAAGTTTTCAAAAATCCACTAAAATGAATGGAAGGAAATTGTTACACTTCAATAGACAGCGGAGGAGGCTGAGCAGCTTCAGTGTCCCAATCCAGAAATGGGGCTCTGCCCCTGTGCTGTTCCAGTGGTGGGACCATGGCCTCATTTCAGACCTGGTATCACAACCTGGCAAGGTGAGCAAGCTGGAGAAGAGGTCTGAAAAGAGAGCAAAGCTGCAAGGACCAGGTCTGAAGTGCCCTTACAGGTCAGAGGTACTTTCCTGCTTAACTGAGATAAAGAGTGACAGCACCAGACTTCGCTGCCTGTCCATGGCATTGGCTCACACTCCACGTACCTGTCACAAACTCACCGAACCTGTTCGAAGTGCTCTTGCCTTGCACCTCTAAGGCACTGATTTCCTGCTGTCTTGTACCTTGTGCAGATACCTGTCTCAGTGCCAAGTGCCTTAAACTGTGCTGCATTTGATGGATGAGCTTTATTTGTAGCAGCTCTTCCCAGATTGCTGAGACATCTTTGATCTTTGTTGCTATGTACCTGGTCAGCAAAAGAGAATCATCAGCAAGATACAACTTTCTTAGCAGGCTTTTTAGCTGATGCTACATTCTAGAAAATTATATCTTTTATGTATGGTTTCCCTCAGATAACTGCTTCCTGATGCTTTCCTCGGTTCTTAGAGGTGATGTTACTCTAGGCAAGCCCACAAACCCAATATCCTGTCAATTCTGGGTACCTGCAGCATAAAGGAAGGGAAAACCAGCTTTTTTCCTGCATGGACTAGAAAATGCTGCTTAACTGGATTTTTGATGCAGCAGAAGTTCAGTGGCAATTCAATCCTCTATTAAAGCAAGACCAAGACCTATTGCAAACTTCTGGTGACTTGTTAGCTGTGGCATGATTCTGCTGAATAACAAGTGCAGAGGCTGTTTTCTGAGTGTTTTAAAAATAAAGCACACAAGTACAGACTGTACTAGACACTGCACAGATGAGCAGCTTAGTACAATCTAATGAGCATGGAAAGCACAGCTGTCCAAGACAATTAAGAAAATTCTGGGAGATCTGCAGCTTGGTCAGTCCAGTGAATGGCCAGGACATTGCAGTGCTGGGGCTGAAGGTTGATCATGTTCTCACTCTTGTACTCACACTTTCCAGCTAAATAGTGACCAGGAGGCAGAAGAGATTCTCAGTGAGGTGGAAATCAAATACTGTCTGTTCCCCTGCTTTCTAGTTATGTAGCACCAACTCAATGTATAAAGCCTTCTAGACTCCTGCTTTATTCTGACTTACTGTAATATCAGCTGTAAAATATTAGGGAACTACACCATTTTTACCTCACTATTATTAGGCTTCTGTGAACTACTTTTATTTCTCTCATCACTGAATGAATTTGCAGTATGCACGTTATAAGCAATAAAAGAACACTTATATATCAAACTATTTGAAAGATCTTAATTTTGGATTTATTTTCATTTAATCATACAGAAGTTCAATTACTAAAAAAATTCCTGAGACTCATTTCTATATCCTTAATAGGCCAAGCAAATGTGTTATATTGTACTTACTAAAATTATGTCTTCCACAGTAACATCCATAATTAGCAAGACCATTCTTGATGTTCTTTAGAACCACGGTGTTAAGTACCAGTGACAGATTCATTTTGCAGTATAATTCACCAGAGAATTACTCTAGTTCAGTGATATTCGCTGGGAATTTCTCTTCTTCATTGGTGAGGGACTGAAATGCAGAAAAACTGTGTTTTATGCCACGTTAATAAACAATAAAAACAATACACTTGAGGAAAAAAGTATTTTCTTAACTTGAAACCCAGAGTTGGGATTTGAGAGTTATAACTTATTCTGAGCCTTACACTGTCTGCAGCCTAGAGCACTTCTGGTTTTCCAACCAGAGCACTTCCACAATGCTAGAATAATACAAGTCAAATAAATGGATTTAGAATGGAAAGGCATGAAATTGTCTACAGAGAGTTGTGGTATAAAGTAGAAGTATAATTATCAGAGACTTTTTTTCCACTGGCTACTTTTCTGAAATTCAGCATTTGTGGATGTGGAGACTGTCTTTACTGAGGGAGTTTTGCGGGTTTTTTTTTTGCTTATATCGTGCATGCATTGCTTATACATATATATAAACCCTAAGACTACTAAACTTGTAAAAACACAGCTGGAGAACCAGTAAACACATTGGAATAAATATGTTAAAATCTGTGTGGTTGCTTTCTGAAATACTAATCTCTTGAAGCATGTTGGGATAGCTAAAAGCAGTGAACCAACTCAGTTTGCAACACAAAAAGTGTTTTTATTTTTATTGGGGATGATAAGGGGATAGTACTATAAAAATGTCAGACAGACATGCAACTAAAATGTTGAGCTATTGTTTATTGTATTCAAATGCAAGCTCACCAAATTAATAAGTGGGTCTTATCCATAGTTATGGACAGAATCCAAGCAACTTACTCAGTGTTTTATTATTTACTGCTGTTTATTAAAGAACACTTGCATAGATGTGGAAGGTTACCTCTGCTTCTTACATTTGAACTGTGGGATATGTTCCCTGTTTGGGAGATATTACAGCTTAACAGATGTCTCCCAGATGGTGCTCTGATCCAGTTGTACACAGAAGTCAGGTCAGCAACTTTGGAAATAAAACTGAACTCACAGGAAATACTTATAGTTCATTCAGCATGCAGCAATATGACCTTTATTAGTGTTGAAGGGAAAAGAAGAGAAAAAGCTTACATACTTAGAATAGAAAGCTTTTGGTAAGAATATCAGAGAAACTTTTAGTTTGGCATTCCTAGGGCTTACCCAAAGTCAAAAAAAAAAAGAGAGAGAAGGTTTAATAGACCTAGAATAACAAACTCTCTGGTAAAAGTATTAAAGAAACTTTTAGCTCGCTATTCCTGAGGCCTACTCAAGGTAAAACAAATTTGACACAAAATACATGATCTTTCACATACCCTAAGTGCCTGCCCATGGTTACCAATTATATCTCTGAAAGCCATTCAAGCCAACTGGAGCTCTGACTCACAGTGCCCTGTTATTTCTAAAAATGAATGGCTAAAGAACCACTTCAGGAGTGGAAGCAAAGGCTTGCAACATAAATGGAACAAATCATTTGTCTGCTCAACTTTGGCAGAAAACTGAAACAGCTACCAAGGAACAAATGACATTAGCATGGAATAATTTTATCTCAGAACAGCCCTGTCTGCTTTTAACATGTAGACACCCAAGTTAGGCACTCTGCAAACCCTGCATTCAAAATGACAATAAATATTAATGTTCACAGGTATCTATTTGAGGTGTTACTCACAAAGACTAACTCCACAATCCTTAGAGCAAATGCAGGGAAAAAAGCTACTAAAAATGCTCTGTTATGCGTCTCTTCTAGGGCAGGGAAGCAGCAGCATCTCAGGCACATGTCAAAGAAAGTGAAACAATCCTGCTCTTGTGGGGTTAGCTCACAGCCAGACCAGCAGCAGAAATCCCATGTGGTGGGACAGTAGGAGCATTCAGCTGGCACAGGGAACACAGCAGAGCACGTATGCTTGTAATGTTCACAAAGAGGCCACAAAAGAAAACAGATGACTAAAACTTGTGGTTTCAGTTACTAGTGTCATCTTTATGTCAGTGTGATTTGATATGTGCTCCATTTTTTTAGGGTCCCTTGAAGCATTCTTGCTGCACACCAAATTAACTTTAAATTGGCTGCTGTGGCACTTACTTGCACCAAATGTAAAAACTGGTTGTAAAATGGATTTTGATATCCTGAAGGTAGATGGTGCTTTTTAAAGGCTTTACAGAATGCCAAAGTCACTGAGCTCGTGTCCTCTTGGTGTCAGAGCCCCTAAGGCACCAAAAGGCTTTCAGGGCCCTGAGCAGCCTTAGCTGGAGCACCCACTCATCACACCCCTTGGCCATAGGCCCAGGAGCTGCTTTTAAGCTGAGCCTTTGGCCTTCAGTGGCCTGGGCAGTGCTGCTGGAGGAGTGTTGGTCTAGTTCAGTACTGTCATACCTACACTTGTCCACTGAGCTCCCTGATTTGGGCCTCGACCTTCAGACTCCCCCTTGGACTGTTGTAGGGCTGTGGACCTGCCTGGCAACTCCTGGAACTGCTCCTGGGGTGTGTGGACTGCCTGTGCCTCCCTCTCAGAGCTGTATCATCACAGGGAACGTGTCTGGTGATGTGGGCTCTTAGGTGGATTGGCAGCTGTCTCTGCAGGTTTCCTGCTCACCTTGCTCAGCTGCTGTGGGGCTGTGCCCTGGCTGCTCTGCTTTGCTCAGCTCCCACCTTGCCCTTCCTGATGGCCAGAGATGCTGCCCACTGAGCTTTACTCTTGTGCAGTTTGTTCTTAGTCTTCAGTATATCTTCCCATTATGCAGGGGTAATTAATATTGATTAGACTTTATTTGTATCTTTCTCTTTTAGATTTTCTATTCCTTTTTCTCTTCAGGTTTCCAGTTGATTTTGCCCTTCCTTTTATACCCTTCTTCTCAGGTTCTCCCTAGGCCTCCTAGTTGTGGATCTCACTCCTCTCTCAAATTCCCCTGTCTCCTTCCTCTAGGAAATCCCTGATGGTTGTCTTCAGTAGAACTACTTCATGCCTATCCTTGATAAATGAAGATTTATGACTTGATCTGTCCCTAAATCAAGCACTTCCTCATGTGGCTTCCTCACAAAATACATCAGAAGAGTTTTAGTGAAAGGGAGATAAAAATCTCAGGAGTTATAAGAGAAGTATTAATTTATTATATACTCTTACCAAGAAAGGTCACTGCCCTTAGAGGACTGAGGAGGAGTGGGGGGTTGGGTGTGGAATAAAATGCCAAGCTCTCCCTTAACTGAATCTTAGGTGTACAAATCTCAAGCTCTTCCTCTTTAAAATATTCATGTAAAGTTTCTCTTGCCAAAACCATTACTGAATTAACAGAAAGGAAAATGCCATCATGGTTTGGTTTGGTTTGGTTTGGTTTGGTTTGGTTTGGTTTGGTTTGGTTTGGTTTGGTTTGGTTTGGTTTGGTTTGGTTTATTTCTGGGCTATAGTTCTAGAATGAGTAATAAGTGAGAAGAATGTTCTGCAGTAAATACAGTGTTTGACAGATGTGCTTCTTTCAGAGCAGACAAGAAGTTTCCTCCACTAACAAAAGCTTTTGCAAAGTGCAATTAGGGATCTGCTATTTGGTTCCTTCCATCAGGGGGTACAAACCAGAAATATTACTAAGAGATTTCATGAATCCCATGCAGGCTTTGGGGGGTATTTTCCACACTGGTGAACCAATTTACAAACAACAGGGCTAGGTGTGGAAAAAAGAAAAATAAAAACCACAAAAACAAACAGACAAAAAATCCCAACCCAAACCGAACAAAAAACCCCCCAAAGCCAACACAAAAACCAAAACCAAAGAATGAGGCAAAAGTACAAAACCCACAACACCAGTAGGAGAAAACCACTGTAAACCAAAGCTCCCCAACAGCACCCGACTATGGCCACACAGGGACAGTGAGGCTCTGCCTCAACACAGCTCTTGGAAGTAGCACCAAAGCAGCTTCCTCTTATTCCTGGTGTTACAGTGGCAAGGGGCAGCTCTCACATGAATAAAATCATTTATTTCCCACTCCCTCAGCATTCATTTTTGCATCTTTCTAGTCCAAGTGTTTTGCTGAACATGAGATTGGGGTTTCTTGGTTTTTTTGTTTTTTCTTCCCCACTATGTGAAGCAATTGAGTGTGTCAGACATTGATTCAGTACAAATTCTTTCTCCATTACAGGAATCAAACCATAGCAGCCAATTTTTTACATTTCCAAATCTTCCCCTTGTCCTTCTGATTGTCAAAAGCTTCTTATGGCCTCCTGACAGCCAGGTTCCTCAGGCAGGGTTCAACAGGGCCTTGTTTCCATTTGTTGCACCATTTCATTTCACTGCTATATCCCTCTAGCAGATGCAAAGGCTACTTTAGTAATTAAAAAGGCAGTATTTCTTCCTCCTAAATTAAGGAACTAAGAGTAGGAAATTCCAGTGACCCCCTAGACAGAGTATGCCACCTGCACATTCGCCTTTGATGTAAATTTACATTGCAGCTTTCTTGGTGGCTTTCTGATCTGAATTATACTGAATGCTCAGACCTCCATCCAGCCAGTAATTAATGGGGCTAATGTGCTTCCAGCTTGCTCCTGAAGGGCTCTGCCTGAGGCAGAGTGCTCAGCCCCAGGCCCGTGGAAGCTTTGGCAAAGGGAGCAGTCTGTGTAACACTCACTGCAGCGACTGGGATTCCATGGACCTCCATGGAGTGGCCTTGCCTGAGGTAGCCTGGCCTGACAAGCATTTCTAGGAAAAAAGGAGTACTAAGGTGATGATCTCTCCCTTCCAGGTCCTTCTGGAAGCACATGGATGAAGGCAATGCCATGCTCCACCGTGTAGATTTTATTAAAACTGTACTACAGTTATTATTCTAAATGTATAAACAACCTTGTCAGCCCCAGAGTTTTTTAGCTAGAAAAAGGTTTGCCTTGAGGGGATAATTAATACTTAAATATCATAATATGTACATGAAAATCATTTGTTTTATGAAGGTTAGGGGGAAAAAGTGGACTTATGAGAGTGTGCACTTGAAAGCCTTTCAAAGCAGTCATGCTCTTGCTCAGTAGAATCAGAATAATGACATGCTAGATAAAACCTCTAATTAGGGTACAATAAGCAGGTCCTAGGGGGAAATAAAGCCATTTATAGTTGTGTCTTAAATGAAGCAGAGCTGTGAAGTAAATTTTATAGACACTCTGCGCTGGAAAGAATTTAGCCACTAGTAAATATCCTCATGTTCTGCTGTTTGGCTTAAAATAGTGTCCTCTCATTCTCTTATACTTCTCCTTTTAAATAAGACCTGATTCCAATTCTAGGCTGACTTTGGCACAATATATAAAGTATAGATGTACACATCAGATATTAATGATTGTTTGAGCTCTTCTATTTAGCAGTGAAAGTGGGAAGTCCACTTCATTCCCATACAAAATTCATTATCCTTTTCCATGATTTACACAAAGCCTTAAGTGATAAGTGAGCTGTTGTAATTCAAGTCAATAAATCTCCAAAAGACTTTTAAACTTATTAAAGAAAATTCTTTTTGCAGCACAGAAGCTTCTTCCCACCAATAAAATTCTGCCAGAGAAGATGTACTTCTTAGAATTAAAAAAATAGAGTTGAGACCCAAAGAAGTTAAAAAAAAATCCCTCAAACAAAATAGGAGTCTGTTACAACAGAAGACTCCTCAGAGTCTGGGAAATATATAGATTTTTTAAATGGAAATTATGGTGATGAAGCCTTGTGTATAAATTTTAGTCCTTACAGTTGAATACCAATAGTTTTAAGACCAGAATAAGTCCAGGTAGATACCCTTACTGCTGATCCTACCAGTACTGAAGAAATATTTCATGCAGTACCTGGACATCAGTGGGACTATTGGTGAAAAAGGGGTCTAAATTGCCTGGCTATGGGGCAGAAGAAGAAAAGCAAGTGGCTTTTGCCCTTTGCTAGGAGTCTCCTGGAAGCCAAGGCTGGCCAAGGTTAAGGCTGCAGAAAGCCAGAGGACTTTCTGTGGTGCTGCCCCAGTAGAATGTGTTACTGCAAGGGACACTGCAGCTGTGGAGCCCACAGCTGGCACCCCAGTGGCACAGCATTTTCAGCAACTTTTAATGGCAAGTTCTTCACTTAAGCAGTTTTAAACTTCAGATACTGGTTGCCTATACCAGTATATAATGTCATTTATTGGAAGGCAATATTAGGTGTTTTTGAAGGAGACAGGAAGCTTACACCTGGAAGTCAAACGAATATTATCCTATGTATTCAGCAACCTGGTGATTTTATATAAGCCTACCTCAAAGTAAATGAGTGAAAACATATTCAAAATGAGAGCTAGCACAGTTATGTGACAGGAGCTCTGTTTCAGTATAATTGTTAATGAGTTTGCAAAAATGAAGGTTACATGTAAAATGGATGTGAATTATGCCTCATGTCAGAGCGTGCTGTGGACAGAACAATGTCCCAGTGAAGTTGGAATTGTAGTGCTGTGTAGGCATTTCCTGATCAGAGCCCAGTGTGAGTGGCAGATGCCATTTCAGTGAGGGAAAAACAGGCTTTACATACTCCTTACCTCTCAGAGAGTGTAATTTCCTTGCTTACATATTGAAAATAAGATCCAGATCTCTGACTGGCAAAAATGTGCTACATGCATGTCTGAAAGTGGGGAAGGCTGATGTTAAGCTAGCTCCAAACCTCTTTTCTGCTGGAACTGACTGGCACTGACCTAGCTTGCAAGCTGTTCTGAATTGTAAAACATGTTTTCATTCCTGCTCTGGTCCTCACATATGGGGATCACCTGAATGGAGCTGTGCCTTTAGCACTTCTGTACAGAAGTAGCTACTTGAGTGTGTTTTCTTTGTCTGCTGCAATCAATTTAACCTCATGGTATTGACATTTCTAATAAGAAGATGGAAGAACTGCTGCAGAACTTAGAAAGTGTTTATAGGGGTTCATAGAAATGGCAAGTGGTGAAAAACAATTAGCAGACATGAAAGAATGCTGTTGTCCTGAAATCACTTTGAGAAGATCATCAGTACAATGGTGACAAGTGTGAAAGTCTAATGGAGCTCATGGCTCTGACACCCAACAGTGTGGATGAAACCACTGCACTTCTTAATATAAAAATGGGAAATTACTTAAAGAAGCAGACAACAGAAATAATACCTATGGAAATAAGTAAGATCACCTAATTTCATAGCAATAATTGCTAAATAGAAATGACCTCTTTAATTCCAGATGCTCTTGGAATTAAGCACAGAAAAATAAATTCCAAAACTGGAACTAAACCCACCATTCTAACTGACTATGTAGGACAGATAAACTGAAAGAAATATAAATATAAACTTGAATTAGACATCTCAAATCTCTTCTCAGTATATTTTCCCCCTTTTGCAAAAGTTTTTACTCAAAGCAGTCCACATCTGCATCTAGGAAGACCATATAAGAACAGTTTCAAAAACCACCTGAAATTCCCCATTTTGTCAGAGCTATTGCTAAGATGTCTGATTAATATGGAATACATATCTAATTTGTATAGAAACTAAACAACCTATATGTGTTTACAGCTACAATGCATGTAAGGAAAAGAAAACACCAGCTTTTCATACATAAAGATCCTGCAGAGTTCTGCAAAACAAACCAAGATGTTAACAGTACAGTATCATTTGCAATCAAGAGTCACAGCATCATCTAGTGGTCAAATATTAAAAGGAGAATTCTTAGTGGATTATCCATTGTTTTTGTATTTTATTCAGACAGAAAAATTAAAGGCATAAAGAAAATGGCTGCTTATGCCCAGGAAAGCAGTTACCTGACCTAGAGCCTTCTTTAAACATCAACTTTCTCTTTTTGTAAACATTCTTTCAGCAACCATTTTGCAGTCTCTGAGGCTGTGTGTATGGCTTTTTCAGCTGAGGTGGGTTGCCTTGTCTGGAAGCCAGGTGCCCCAAAGCTCCTCTCTCCCTGCCCTCCTCAGCTGGGCAGGGCACAGGAGATGTAGCAAAGGCTCAGGATGGGGAACGACTGCCTTGGGTAAAACAGTGGCAGGGCCACCTGGGGCCAGCTGGCACTGGCTCTTCTGAAGGCAAAACTTCCAGCAGCTGCTGACTGCAGCCACCCTGTAACCCCCTCACCACAAACCCTGCCACACAAACTCTGGGCAATAGGAGGGCCTGGAGCCTCTGTACCATGGGCACCATTCTACAGGATCAGCCTTACTGGGGTCCTTCTGCTGCCTTCCTTCTAAAGCCACTGTTACACACACTGCTGATATGGATATGAAGACACTTCATGAAGGGCCTCCCTGAAAATCAAATTGCACCCAGTAGTGTTGCCATTTGTGTCTTAAAGCTGCTCCCGTGGTTGTCTTTTTTACCTCAGTAATCAAAACATTTTGGCCTGAGCCTTCGAAAACTCATAATAAAAAACCACCTTGCTAGGCTTGTGTAGCTCACAAGCAATTAGGCAGGAAAAATATCCTTTGGGAATTGAGTTTGAATAACATCTAATACTGCCAAAACTCAAATATTTTTGATCTACAGAGCTGTTATTTCAACAATGACCTGGTAATACAGGATGTTGGCCTGCAGGCCAGTAAATACAGTATTGCCATTATTAATAAAGAGCCACAGGCTTTCAAAGCCTCAGGACTGAAGGATGTCAGATTTGCTTTGCATGATCTCACACAGGCTTGTCTGGAGCTCTGTCTGAACTTGTTTAGATGTAGCATCAATTTTTCTCACGAGGTGTCTATGCCAAATTTCATTTACTTTTACCTCTGTGCTGAAAACCAGATTTGATCTAAGCTGCAGTAACAAGTCATTCTGAGGAGAATGAAATATTTCTCACTGATGCAAAAACACAGGTCTAGCAGGACAGCAGAGGTCCTGGGATCAGTGATGAACATGGAGATGCAGGCATGCAAACATTCCAGAGCAGCTTAGCAGCTTTGTAGAAAGTGGAGTTCTACACAGCATTTGGAACGTGCATTTTGATCCTATTAGGGAAAAGTAAAAGCGGGCTCCACTCAGAGAACCACTCAAACAGCCCTGGCTGCACAATCTACAGTTCTGCAAGTCACTGGTTGTACAATTACTCATCAGACTCTTGGTCTTACCACATCAATAAATTACAACTGGAATTAAAATTTTTGTCTTCATGAAGTTACCACACACTTACACAAACATAGTCACTTGCAAATGGATAAAAAGGGGGGGAAAATCACTAGGAGGTTAATTAAGGCATGGAAAAGCTGTGGAATCTTCACCCCTAGGGCCTTTTGACAGCAGGCTGGAGAAAATCCTGAATGATGTGGTTGGATTTCGGTACTGACCCTGCCTTGAGAGGAGACTGGGCTGGAGACTGCTGCAAAAGGCTCTCCCTCCTTCCTGACCCGAGTGAGGCTGTAGTTCTGGCTCACACTGGTATTGCTAAACCACTTGTGTTCAATCTCTGTGTAAGCAAAGAGCTTCTAAGCCATGGATTCCTGTTGCAGCAGCTGAGCCATTAGCTGAAACCCTACCCAATCTTTAGATGTTACCCTCATGTGTTTTCCTACCCCTCAAACCCCTGACCCATAGGTTACCTTCCTAATGAATCTAGGCAAACAAGGGGAATCCCATCCCGTATTTGGGGAGGCCCCTGCACTCTGGGCAGCCTTTCTGTACCAGCACCCAGCAAAGCCCACATTTGGTATGGAGAAATCACACTCAACTGGCCCCCAAAAGAGAGGCACAGAGCAATCAGACCCAAACTGTGGCAGGGAAATTGTCGCCTGGCCAAAACCCAAAAGGGCCACCACATCGCCCTTCCTGCCTCGGGTAGCAGCAGCAAAGGCCAAACATGACAAATTATTCATAGTTTTGACTGTACACATCACAGGGAGAGAAAGGGAATTTATATTTGTTACTTTCTGTGCCTTAGAAAAAACACTTGCACATTTTTAATCAGCTTGACTTGCATGTTATGATGTTAAACCTTGGCTCTGGAGATGTTCAACTTCAGCAGCCTGGCCTAACAGGGTAAAGAGCCTTCAAAAGAGTTTCTCCCTCTTTTTTTTAAGGGGGAACAGGTGGGATGCAGAGTCATGAGACATCAATTATTTCAATAAAACAGTTCTTGTCAATCATTCAATGTTATGAACAAATTTGGGGTTTATAAAATGTTAATGATGCCAATGTTGGTGTCACACCCAAGTTTGAAGTTTCCCTAAGTTTAAATGCTTAAGTTTAACTGTAGTATATTTGATAATGTTTGAGTAATTAATGTTCTAATGTTCAGTGTTTTAATTAATGGGAGGAGGGAAGGTTTCCAGAAAATTCCAGGGAAGCAGAGGGCGCGGGAGCATGACGTCATCAGCACTTGGATTGGAGCAGACACTGACCAATCAAGAGAGACTTCGGGAGGATGATTGGTCAGTACTGAACGAGCCAATCACCGTCGAACAAATGGACCAATCACAAGGCAGGCTCAAGACTGGACCAATAAGGATCAGGAGCCGCCGATAAAGCCTGGGTGGGCGCTGAGCTCCCCTTCCTCTGCCCGGGAGAGCGCCCGCTGTGCCCTCGTGTGGGCTGCCTTAGACTCTGCCTTGCACTGGGGCTGTGGGCGAACCGGCCTCTGCTTCGGCTGGGTTTAAATACATCGGCAACGTTTCAACACAGTGACACCGTCATTACTTCTCACACTCAGTGTAATTAAAACGTACATATTTTCAGCCTTCTCTAAGCAGAGCTGGGAACAGTGTTTCTTAGTTCTGAAGGGAAAACCTATTTGAAGTGATACAAGTATTTCACCGTGTGGTGAATGATGTGCTGATTAAAAACTGGAATGTACTAGAGCACTGAAATGGAAACAGGAAGATTTGCTTTGCCTACAAGTTTCACAGATCTGCTACATGAAAAGTTCTCTGCAGTCATCACCAGGAGTGAACTACAGGTCAGGCCAATGTAAACAGGGCGTAGCAGCACTGCCACCACGGGCCTGCTTTGACAATTGTTCTCTTCCCATCTACAATTGACCAGCACATCCCAGAGAATCTCCCGGGCCTTATACAAACCACACACAGAACTGGTGAGGCTGGCCAGTGCTACTTTTAAAGTTTCACCAGCCTCAGAAAAACCCAGCTGGCGTTACCAAGAGAGACAATACACTGCTCTATTTGCACACTGTGTCAATTACTCCACCCGTTTCCCAGTTCTCAGGTATTTCCTCCCTTATACTTAGGGCAGCAACAAAATTGTAACGGCTCCTGTAAGGAATTGCTCCCTCATTTCTGCTTTCTCATAGATCCCTTTAGAAGATCCTTTTTTACCCAGCTCCTTTCCTCCGGTCGCCCTAGCGAGCCCGCTGTGACCTCGCTCGCTGCCCCAGTCTTTCCCCAGCCTGTCGGCGTTGTCACCGAACACGCACGGCCCGAGCCCCTGCAGCTGCACCGCGCCACGTCCCTCACGGCCCTCCAGGAAAACTGAAGGGGCCGGAGGACTTTATGGACAGAGGAAGGCCTTGCTTTTCCGTGCAGCGCTGTAAGAACCACACGCTGACCCGGCAGCCAGTTCGTTCTCTCGGCTGGCGCTCGGGGCGCAGTGCCAGAGCCGGGTGTCGCTGCGTGCTCTGCCTGCTCGGAGCCGGGCCGAGCCCTCCAGGCTCTGCGCTGCGGCTCTGGGGACCCGCAGGTGTGCTGGGCGCTGAGATACCGCCGGCCGAGGCTGGGCATTTCACCCTCTTTTGACTCACAGCCGCGCCCTGCAAACCAGCGGGCTGCGGCGGCAGGCGGCAGTGGCCCGTGCCGCTCGCTGCTCACGCGGCAGTTCCCGTCACGGGCCGCGGCTCCGGCCGCGTTCCCCCGGCCAGGCGCAGCGGCTGCTGCGTCAATGCTGCGGCGGCTGCGCCTCAGAACCGCGCTGGCCAGCCGAGGGAGGCAGGGACGGAGGGACGCGTCTCTCCAGCTAAAGGCAGAGGAGCGGGCGCTGTGGAGGGCAGCGCTTCTTAGCACTCGTTCTGAAGACAGGCTCGTAGGGGTCAAAGAGGAAGGGGCGGGTCGGCAGCACCACTGCGAGTCCCCGCAGGCGGACGGGCCGCCGGGAGGGGCCGGGCCGGGCCGGGCCGGGCCGGGCCGGG
>VZRX01008830.1:0-15200 GCA_013398075.1 Notiomystis cincta | reverse complement strand
CACCCCGGGGTGTCACGGCGGCGCGGGCGCACGCTGCTCGTGCGGCACCTGCCCGCCGAGCTGACGGCGGCCGAGAAGGAGGACCTGCTGCAGCACTTCGGCGCCGTGGCTGTGCGCGTCCTGTCGGACCACGGGCGGCTGGTGAGGGCCGGGGCCGGGGCAGGGCTGAGCCCCGCGGCAGGGAGAGCTCGGGGCGGGCGCGGGCTCCCGCTCTCGGCTGCCTTCGGGTTCCTGTCGCCGCCCGCCCCGAGCCCTTGGCGGAGGCCTCCACAGTGGTGCTGTGGTAGAGCAGTGCAGAGGGGCCTCTGGGCACCGGTGGGGATGCGGTTTCACAGGTCTCTTGCAATCCCTGTTTTGCTTTCCTCCAGCTTACAAAAACGTGGATGTGTTTGTTTGCTGAGAAATACTGTTCATAAAGAGCCAACTGTAGATAGATGATATCTGCATATTTTATCAGGGCCGTGCTTTCTTTATAGGATATCAGATATTCTGGCTTCGTTACTATGATTTTGGGTACGGAATCATGTAGTGGTAAGATGGGGTGATAGAGTTTGTTAAAAGAAATTTAGCTTTGAAAGGTGTATTCTGCGAGGATTTGATTTAATTTGGAAAACTAGGGGGAAAAGTTAGAAACCATTCAAGCATTCACAGCATAATAGTTGCAACTTTTGTAGCAGGACTAATGTTACTTTTAGGAGTTACTTCGATGAAAACGTGTGGGGTGCTCAGAAGGGTTTGGAAGGGGATTAGACCTCTTTATCCATATGTACTTTCTTGTAGTTCAGGATGGTTTTGCTGTCTAGGAACAAAACCACTTTTCCTGTAATCCTCAAACTGCTGTCTTAATTTTTGACTGCAGGAGGTATTCGTCAGAAAAACGTTTTCTACTCCTTCACGTTTGCCCTGAATGGGAGTTAGATAACTTCCATCTGGAAGCTTTCAAATATCTAAACTTGAACTTACAAAGTGCTTGTGGCTCAATGTTCTACATACAATCTCTTGCCTTTTTGATTCAAATACATTACAACTTCTTGTTTCTTTGTTTTCTAGAAACATACTGCTTTTGCTACCTTTCCCAGTGAAAATGCAGCTACAAAGGTTTGTATTCAGTTTGTTATTGAGTGTTTTAGCAAAGCACCTTCCTGAATTGCCAGTGCTCTGATATCTGGTACTTAGTACAGGGAAAAACAAAGCAGCACAATGTATATTAAGAGTTCTGTTTCAGGATTTGCTTGCAGAACCTCATGAAATTCTTGAACACTTCTGTGGAGTCCTAAGACAGGTGGATTGAAAGGGGTTTGTGGCGCCATCTGATCCAACCTGTCACAAAGAGCCTGTCAAACTTAAAGAAGCTGAGACTGATGAGAGCCCTGTTTAGGATGTGTGTGCATTTGTATACAAACAAATTTCCTTTTACAACAATTTTCCTGTTTACAAACAAGTTTCCTTGTCTCCTGCATAATTACGTATCTGCCATAAAACAAAACCGTAGTGATGCTCACACTTCAAGTCTGTCGTGAGTGCCCAACTTTGGTAAGAAAACTGCCGTATTAGTAGGGGATATGGATGCCAAAAAGGTAATACTAGTAATGCTTTATAAACATTAGTCTGGTGAAAAAGCCTGTGTCCAAAACGTCCCCTTATACCTTGGGTTGTTTGGGGTTTTTTGCATTGCTTCTGTTTTTTTTTAGGCCACACTTTGAAAGACTACTCTAAAAGTTGACTGTGTGAGGTGAACAGGGGTGAATTAGTTGCTTGTGTTAGTTGTTAGCAGCCTGTTGGGTTCTGGACTTGAAGAATGCTGGATCTTCTTAGTGCCACTGTTAGAATCTTGATTTTACTGTTGCTGACAAGAGTTTAGCATGTTTGTACTTCATGAGCAAAAGGTTGGTTACTTGAAATCTCAGAGATTTCCTAGGCTGTGTGGAAAGTGTGGTTGTTGAGGCTGCTGCTGTGTTGGGGTGACTGAACTCTGCTGTGTTTCTGGCTGTGCAGCCTTGTCCCTTTCCTTGCTGCTCAAAGGGGCTGGGAAGACACAAACAGTGCAGAACTCTTGTGTCCACAGCAGTACAGACTTAGCTTAAAGCAGCTGGGACTGCATCCCATGGCCAGTGTACCAATCAAAAGAAAAACAGTTATGCTTTAAAATGATTCTCATGTTTGTCTTCTTCCCTTTCTTTCTTTTTCTCTGTAATTACTCGAAGGCTTTATCAAGACTGCATCAGCTGAAGCTTTTAGGTCGCACATTAGTAGTTGAATTTGCAAAGGAGCAAGAGAGTGCACAGGTACTTAGCCAACCTTCTGCCTCAGACAAATGCAAAAGGTATGTGCAGAATAATTTCCTTGTTGTGTTTGTGGTCAAGGAAAGGGGATTCTGGATTTGTGATACTTTGGTGGTACTTTTAACTCAAAGGATAAATTGTAACCACTTCGAAGTCCCAACAAACAGGTGAGTGACTGCATTCCTCCCAGGAGAAGTGTGTCATTAGCTGTGGAATGTGTAAATAACTGATGAAAGCTGTGCAATAGTGCTTAATTAAAACTACTGTACTAGTGGTTTCAAGTTATTTATTCCACTTTCTGAATATGAGCAAATCAATATTTTAATACCCTTGAATTTATGATCTCTGAACAGAGTGTGCACAATAAATAATTTCAGTTCTCTTTCTGTGAGTGGATTTAAGTCAGGAGTGTTTGAATTAAGGGAGACTTATTTAAATCTACATAAATATTTATTTTAGAAGACTGTCACTACTGTAGTTATCCACATGTAATAATTATGAAGAATTGATAACAGCTGTAGTAATACAGTTGGTAAAAGATGTTAAAAATACCTGTGCTAACTTATTTTTTATATTTTTTAATTTATTTATAGATGACACATATTTTATATATTACATAAGGCCTACTTAAATTTTGCCCTGTTTTAATTAAGACTAAATTAATTTTCAGTTTAGAAGAACCAGTGAAAGAAGAAGAGAAGATAGAACCAAGCTGTGTTAAAATAGAGAATGGAATTGCACCCAACCATGGGTTAGTGTTGGGTTTTTATTTGTCTTAATTATTTTATTCTTTTACAGATAATTTTGAATTGTGTCATGTACTGTTGAACAAGGGTTGAGTTTCCTTGTATGCTGCTGTTCCTCAGGCATGGCTGTGGGAGTTGTCATAGGGATGAAGTTTGAGTTTCTCCAGTTTAGAGTCCCCACAGGGTGGTGACTGGTGCTTTGAGTAGTGAAGTTGTGGGTAGCAGAGCAGCCTTCCAGCACTGTGTGTCCTTTCTCAGGGGATGGAGGGCTGAAGTTGTCCCAGTGGTAACAGCAGAGTACCACTGACTTGTTTCTTCATGTGTTTCTTCTTCCCCCCCTCCATTTTCATTTTAGCCTACAGGAGGAAGTAAATTTTTGGAAGCTAGTACAGCCCTTTGAGTGTTGAGTTTATGATGTTTGTACAGCCTGCTATGCTGTGCTTTTGCTTTTGGATATGTGGGTTGTTTCTGTTTGCTTTAGGCTGCTGCATGGCTTGATACTTTCATTATGCCCAAGCCCAGAAAATCTGTCATGCACTGGGGATGTTAACTCCTTGATGTTAAAGGCATTGTAAGTGGCCCAAAGCTATTCTAGGAAAATAATAACATTTCAATGTTACTTCAGATGTAATCAATAGTTAAGCTTCTAGTAATTATTGATTGTTACCAGTAATTAAGTGGCAGTAATGTTAAGGTGTCTTGTTTTTGATCTTTTTTCTCAGCCTCACCTTTCCCATCAATTCTTGCCTCAAATATTTGTATCCACCACCTTCAAGTGCAATTCTAGCAAATATAGCAAATGCCTTGGCAAGTGTGCCCAAATTTTATGTACAGGTAAGTAAAAAACAGAAAAAAGGAGTATAAAATTAAAAACATCTATTTTCCCCCTCTTTTAATTATCCACATAAGTAATTATTTTTGCCATAATAAATACCGATATGGTTTTTTTGTGGTAGTGTTAACCAATCTTAGTTTTTTACTATGTTGAGGTAATGAGATTTTATTAACCTGAGGTAGCTTACTTAATGGACACTGAAGACTTAACTGAATATGCTCTTCTTAATTAGCTGTGACTTGAGTACTTGGAATTTCATTCTGAGAAAATGTATTTTTCTCATTAACCTTGTTCAGGTGTTGCTTATATTGGCCATTAATGTTGGATCTGGAGTAGAGCTCTCACATTGTTCATGAGCATTAAAACTGCTCAGTTACACCTGCCAGCAGTGATTGGTTGTTTTACTTAGCAAGGAAATGTTATCACTTACTTATTCAAAGGAAACCTTAATTGTTTTGAATCCTTTCAGGTACTTCATCTGATGAATAAAATGAACCTTCCTCCACCTTTTGGACCAATTACTGCTCGCCCTCCCATGGTAACATTTTAAATACATATTCTCAGTACTGTAGAATTGATTCACAATTTAAAATGTTAGCAGCATTGTAGGAGATCTAAGTTCTAAGAGGATTGCAAGTCCTGCTGCATTTCACTGGCTACATGTTGGTCTTTTAAAGAAATCCTTCTGACTGTACTTAGGACAAAGAAATCCATAGCTATGGCAGCAGCACTGGAGTGTTTCAAACTGTTGGTTCACTGTTGCAACTGAGATGGCTTTGGAGCCTAAGCCTCCACCCATACATGTTTGCATTTGCTGGTTTTCCCAGGTTACAAGCTTTGGGAAGGATCCAGAGGATTTTAAAGGTCTCTCTACTATGTGCTCTGTAGGTTTATGGTGAATTGCACTGTTTTGACCATATTCTTCTTGGGAAAGTCCTTGAAGCTGAGTGCAGAGTGAAAATCTAGGACCATTGTTGCTGGGTTTTTTATCACCTCAACTTTAAAGAATTAAAACATTCACTGTTACACTTAGAAAGCAGCAGTTTGTTTTTTGCTTGTGGAAAGTTTTTATTACTAATGTAGTTTACCAAAATGGCATCTAGATCCCTGTATCCATGCTTTGAGAAATTACTTCTTGTTAAATTATCATTTATTGCTTTGACTGTTTTTATTAAGAAAACAAGATACATTTGGGTTTTTTCCCTTAAAAAGTTTAATTTTATTAATTTTTTTAAACTTTTCCCCCTTAATTAGTATGAAGAGTATTTGCCAGTGCCTGTGCCACCTCCCCCCATCCCACCTCTGCCTCCTGAGGAGCCTCCTTTGCCTGAAGAGGAAGAACGACTGTCTAGTGGGGACGAATCAGAATATGAAAGTGATAATGATGAGGAGAAGGAGAGGTGTGCATTTTATAGTCATTTGCAAGGTTTTGGGCTCACTGAGAGTGGTGGGTTTACTTTTCTAGCTTCTAGTTCAGCCAGTAGTAGTGTTTGCAGTATATAGGTGTAGTACCTAGTAGAGTGACCATGGAAATCTTTCCAGATGCTTAGAGAAACGCCAGAGTGCAGAAGGACAGTGCAGCTTTAAATGCAATAAGGAAAGGGAGGTGGCCTGTTGGTGTGCAAATTATCATTCATTCTCGTGTCCAAAAAAACCCAACTAAGCAAAAACTCAGCTTGAAGGGTGCAGATATAAGGAAGCAGGAATTTGTTGATTTTCTGAAGTCTTCATTGCTCCATATCTTTACTAAATTGGCTACTCAGCCTGAATCATATGTTCATGCCAACTTCCAAAATGTTCTTTGTACATCAGCATGTATTGCTAGGGGTGATGATATTTGTGCTGAGGATTCTCTTGCAGTTTTGGGACTGAATTACATCATAGCTGTATTTTTTTTTAATCTCTAACACTAAATAAAAAAGCAGCTTTTTTCTTTGCTTTCTAAACGGAGAAGTAAATCAGAAAGTCCCTATGCTTTATTTGGAAAAATACATCCTTTGGAAAAAGGCAGCCCTGTTAAATACTATAAAATCAGGTTCAGCTTGAGGCATCACAGCTTCAGTGTCCCAGTAAGGAATATGCTTGGTGAGGGAAGGGCATCACTGACCTGTTAGGATTTTGGTCAGTCCTTAAGTGCTTTGCGTTTATTGATTTGTTGTGTGTTACAGTTCCAGTTTTAAGGTAGCTAGTTTTATAATTGTATTCTGAAAATTCTATGTCAAAGGCATTAAGGAAAGGGGGAGGGTTTTCAAAATGTGTATTTTGAAATCAACTGTAAACTTCTTTGTTTTGTTTTTATTTTTGTTTAAAACAGAATGACCAAGTTGATGGAATTAGCAACCCTTCAGCCTAAAAGACCCATAAACACAAAGAAACGTGGTGTTAGAAAAAAGCAAAGAATTAAAGACATGTTGAATGTTCCTACGTGTACTTCCCACAGGTTTGTGGTTTTTACACTTATCCTATTGGTTTTATTGCTCTAAAAGTCAAAATTTTCCTGTAATGTGAACTAAAATCTTTTTTTAAATGCAGTATGTTTTATACACTAGGTGAGAGCAGCAGTAAGGCCAGTTATTTTTCATGCTTAAGTTACTGATGAAGTTTTTAATAAGTGCCTGTGTCTGTTATACTGTAGTATGTGATTGCTGGTTTTGCTCCCCCTGCCAGACACACCTACTGTATCTGCAGTGTTCTAATCACCTAAAATTCTGTGGGTGAAATGTATGGAACAACAGCATAAAATCTAACTGGAAGAAGTCTTGTACTTGACTGTGCATTCATCAGTGTTTGAATCTTCAATTAATGTGTTGTTGTTTTAAACAGTAACTTGCACCCTACACTGTCACCTTCAGATGTCTTTGAGCAGCCGCAGCACGTAGGCCATAAAAAAATAGAGTTTCATATTAGTACTGAGATCCCAGCTGTTCTTCAGATAAACTCAGAAAAAGAAGAAAAATATGGTAAGAGAGTTTGTACTTCAAATGTATTTAATATTTAAATCATGTGACTTCAGTGTGTAGAAGGGTGCTGAAATTCTTTTCCTTTATTATATTGGAGCTTTCAAGATCAAGTTGCATCATGTTTACATTTGCTCTTTTTCCCGTGTTACAAGCTTTGGAAAGGATCCTAGAGGATTTTAAAGGTCTCTTTCCTATGTGCTTTATAGGTCTATGATGAATTGCACTGTCATTTAAATGTTAGGATGTAAATGTACAAATGCATTCCCAGTATTTTATGGTATAAATAAATATATCAGGCTAATTTCAGATTTTCCTTTTCCAGCTCTTAGAGAGCAGCATCCAAGTGATTGCCAACCCCTTCTGTGTGGTGCACTGATTATCTGCCATAAAAATGCTGGGCAATGATAGCAATGAGGTGTGATGGCTTTTTAGAGGGTTATGGTCAATCTGTGGTTCTTGGTACTATACAGTAAAATCCAGTTTCTTTAAGGGAGAACAGTGGAGTGGGTACAGGATTGAACAGCAAGGCAAGTTTTATGTTAAGCACTGTGTGCCATGGCCTTTATTTGTACTACATGGGGTTTTACAGGACTGTACAGAGCAGGTGCTTTTGTCAAACCAGGGTTTAAGAGTCATTTTCAAGGATTTATTCAAATTGCCTTACAAAGTCTGGTCTATTATAGTATTGTTGGAAAGAGTACGATTTTCTTGCTGACTCTTGATTTTGGTGTGAAGAAATGTACAAACCACTTACATAACATGTTGAAATTTCAGACCTTTATGCAACCACAGAAGAAATCAATAATACAGGCTTTGGAAGGATTTTCCCAGCTCCTAGCTCAAATGATAAAATGGAAACTGAAGAGGAGGATGATGAAATACCATCAGAATTTATTTCAAGAAAGGATCTAGAAAAAAACAGACTTTCTAGAGAAGGTATGACTGTGATAATAGATTATCTAGTAATAGCTTTTTGATTTGTTGCAACAAATAAATTTAAGCGTTTCTTTTCTTAATTGATCATTGTTGTGGTTTGACTCTGGCCCAAACTCCAGGCACCATGAGAGCTGCTTGCTCACCCTCCCCTGTCACAGCTGGGCAGAGGAGGGAAAAGGAAAAAAAATTAACAAATGTTTCATGAGTGAGAGAAGGACCAGGAGAGACACTTCAAGGGCAAAGCAGGCTCAGCTTAAGGTGCAAAAGTGAATTATTACTGACACAATCAGAGGAGGATAATGAGAAGTAAAATAAGCCCTTAAAACACCTTCTCCCTCCAGCCCCTCCCTCCTTCCCACTGACAGCACAGGCAGACGGGGCAGGGGGGTTTGGTCAGTTCATCACTGAGATTTTCTCCCCTGCTCTGGGAGAGGAGTCCATCCCCTGTGAGGCTGTGGGGTCCCTCCCACGGGAGACACTTCTGTGGGAACTTCTCCAGTGTGGNCTGCACTCCCTGTGGATCCCCAGGGGCTGCAGGGGCACAGCTGCTTTACCATGGGCTGCACCACAGCCTGCAGAGGAATCTCAGCTCTGGTGCCTGGAGCACCTCCTGCCCCTCCTTCTCCACTGACCCTGGTGTTGCCATGTTGTTTCCCTCACATGTTCTCAACTCGTCCTCCTCTCTAACCAGAAGCAAAAACCCCTGACTTTGTTTTGATTTCTTTCTCAAATCTGCCATCACAGAGGCGTTAACAGCCTCTCTCACTGGCCCAGTCCTGGCCAGCAGCACATCCATCCCCATGTCCATCCCCATGTCCATCCCCATGTCCATCTCCATGTCCATCTCCAGAGCCATCAGCCACTGGCTCTCCTGGACATGGTGGAAGCTTCCAGCAGCTTCTCACAGGAGCCACCTTTGTGGCCCCCCTGCCACCAGAAACCAGGCCAGAGCAAACCAACACAATCATATAGTAAATTATTTTATACTGAGCAAATGTGCAAGATAAACGAGCTAAAGCATGATTTATTTTTTTTTGTCTTCAAGAAATGGAAAAATACTCTGTTTTCAAAAACTATGAGCCAGGTGATCCAAATTGCAGGATATATGTGAAGAATTTAGCTAAACAAGTTCAAGAAAAGGTAAGTAAACAAGCAAATATCTATCAAAAGTGCTTTTTCTTAGCCTTTTTCTTACACCTACACTTTAATTTCAGGATCTCAAGTTCATTTTTGGAAGATACGTTGACTTCCAGTCGGAGGTGGAACGTAATATGTGAGTTCATTTCGTACTTGGTTAAAATTAAGCCTTTTATATGAACTTCTATGACACTGCTGAAAACTGGGATTTTAAAACTAGTCATATTTACATCTTTTGTGCTTCTCCATAAACAAAAAATGTGTTACACCTAAATTAGTCTAATATTAATAAAGTCTAATTTTACTTTTTAGTAAATGGTTTCCCCAAAGAAAATGGTCTCCAGGGACATCATTCTTCCTTGTAGGCTTTGCTTCTGTTTCTGCTCTTTCTCCCAGCTGAAGCATGAGAATCCATTTGTTCTGAGAAATCTGCAAGGTTTGTTAAACAGGAGTAATTCCCACTTGTCCCCAGGTTTGATATCCGTTTGATGAAAGAAGGCCGCATGAAGGGACAGGCTTTCATTGGACTGCCCAATGAGAAAGCAGCTGCTAAAGCACTAAAAGAAGCAAATGGATATGTCTTATTTGAAAAACCCATGGTGGTTGTATCCTTTTCTTCAAGCATTTACATTGTATTCTTTGTAATCTGCCAATCTCTAGTTTTGTTGTCCTAGTGTTCTGCAAAATAGAAAATGCCTTAAGAAAACTGGTCAGCATCACACAGTGCACTATTTATGGTGGCTGAAAAAACCATAGAGGCACCTCTTCTAAAAAAGGAAAGTAAAAGTGCTTTATTTAAGAACAAAATTCTCTGGTCTTACCTCTTTGATCCTGCAAAGACAATACAAAAGATAATTTAGCTTGTATGACCACTGTATTTAAATTAAATATGAGGTTTTTGACTTGGTTAGGTCTGTGTTTACAGAGTCAAGAACATAAGAAATATTCCTAATGAAGTCAGTGATGTCTAGATTGGTTTTCCAGTTGGAACTGCCACTTTTAGATTGCATAGCACTATTGTCTGTAAGTCCCTTCCTGTTTTTCACTTTAATATATCATGGTTTATTTCAGTTTCTTTATACTCACATTAACCCCAGCATCTGTTGCTTTTACTGCTTATTCTCCCAAATACTGAGACATCAAAGCTAAGAATTAACATGTTGGGTTGGAGGTTTGTAAATACCAAGCATTTATCCTACAGTAGTTACCCTGTTTGCATCTAACCCATTCCCAGTTAGTCCTCCTTATAGGCTCTCAAATACCTTCTGTACTGTGTATCAGTCAGGTCCTAATCTTTGACTAATAGACTGTTGTTATAATAGTTCATACTACAGTAGAATTGATTCACAGATAAAGGTCACCTTCTAGACTAATTTGCAGAAGTAATCTTTTTTTTCCTTTCCTAATTGACTTCTACTTACCAGACACTTGTAGTCCTTAACAGAATCTCAGCAATTTGCTCGTTCAGCTAGACCAAAACAGGATGCCAATGAAGGGAAAAGAAAAAAGTAAAACACTGCCCAAGGTATGGACTCTCTGCCTGAAAGTAAAAATAAAGAATTGGGCTGGGGGGGGGTTGTTAGTGTTTGCTTGGTTTTATTTACTCTGTCTTTAACGGCTTCTTTAGGAGTACTGATGATGGAGAGGAAATATTCCATACAAACTTTTTTCATAAATGTGTGCTTTTATCAGAAAAACAGAGTGCTTATATCTGCAAAAACAGAGTGCACCTATATAGTTGGTGTAAGTTTAAAACCTTGCCTTTTTCTCTGTTAGAAAACTCAGAGACTGGAATTATCCTAATCCTGATGTCCTAGGGCATCAGTTGTCAGTTTCTCTATCCTTAATCTGCCCAGCTAAGGAGAACAATTCTGTGGAATGGGAATTGGACCACTTAGCTTTTAGTGATCATCCACGGCTTTGGTATTGGAAACTGTTGCCTCTTAACTCCTTCCCTTCCTTCCCTGCCACTGTAAAGTGATCTTCAAGAACTGGTTCCAGCAATAAACTTCTGCTGGCTGCAAAGGGTCTTTACTAACTTTGGAAAATGAGTTCTTAGTGCTGTTGCAGCATCCTTTAAACTTGTCTGAATCAGTGAAGGATATTCTGCCAGAAAGTGCTGCTTAATGTTGAGTTGATCAAGGCTTCCTTTGTTGTGGAATGTGTAGGTCCCAATTTTTGGCATTATTTAAACATGATGAGAAAGTAACTTCTAGCAGAAAGTTATTTGGTATTTAACTTTATTTCTTATCATGTAGCTTTACTTCACTGCTGCCTACTCTGAGTATTTCATTTATGTGAGAGTAACTCAAGCAAAATCGACTCTAATTCACCTGAGTAGTTTCATAGGCTGAAAATATTTGCATAGTGAACTCTCAAATTACCATGTGAAGTAACTGGTGCAAGACTCCAAAGCAGTTATTTCTCAATCTGCACCCTCCACATGAGCTAGCTCAAATTTAAAGGGCATTGAACTTAATTTCTGATTACAGCTGGAGATCACTGGCCTATGCCTCTGCTTAAAACAAAATTAACTGAAATCTTAGCCTGAGTGCTTATGAAACATTCTCCTTAACCCATGGTATGTTTTTAATCCCTGTTGCTCTGAAGAAAACCTGAATTTGAAATAAAGGTTGTGAACAGTTGCTTTTGATTTTTACAAATGGGCTGTAAAACCCACAGTATGGTTATTTTGATGGTAGTATTTCTGTTTTTAACAGCTACTTGAATTGTAGGTTCTTCATTATATCCTTTGTCTAAGGATTTTTAAAGTCAGATTATACTTAAGCTTGTTCCCCTTGTAGCTGAGGTGCTATTTGGTCTTAGTTCCTATTTTGTGTTACTGATTATGGCTTACAAAATCTGTATTTTTTCAAATTAAAGATCACTTTTTTATAGGCATTCTTCTGTACTGGTCATTGAAAAGAGAGAAAAGAGCCTTGGATAAAGTATTCTGTTAGGATCAAGTAATTATGAGAATATTTCAGTCTTGTTTCTCATTCCTTTCTTGTTAGGAAAAAACCTTCTGTTTTTATTAGCTAGTATCTAATAAAATTACTAAGGTTTCTTACATTAAAAAAAAGGAAGCATTTTAGCTATTGGAGAGCCTGATAGATGAAGCCTGAGCACTTTTATTCTTTTAGGAATGACATGTCTTTTCAACTAATTTTGTACATTAATTCAGAATTCATTAAACATGCTAAATACTTGAATTGATAAAGAAAATAACAAGATGCTTATTTGTTATTAATGTTGATGGTCAGCTCAGAAGTTTTTTCTAGAGTGAGCAAGACCATACTTAGGCAAGGTTTAATTGTACATGAGTTACCATCTTACAAGTGTCCCTGGTGTTCTGTCCATGAGCAGAACTTCTCCCTTGCCTTGACTCTCGATATGTTGTAATCATAACAATGTGCCATGGAGTTACACAGATTTCTAAGGATCCATGAGGTTTAATTAAAAATATTTGGTTCATTTTCCAAGTCATGGTTAAGCTGAACCCTATTTCTGTATGACTGTTTCTGTTCCTGCTGGAATACTCTGATGGATGCTGATTTATGATGTAAAATTCCATGATTAAAAACCCGAGTTTAGGGTTGTTTTTTGGATTTTTTTCTACAAAGGTTTTCTCTTTTTTTTTTTTTTTTTCAGAAAATAATACATATGCTTTATATAAATACTGCATAACTCCTTGCTGGCTGAAATGTCTTTTTATTGATGGACTAGCAAAAAGTTCACCTAAAGCGACTTTTTCCTGTAGCTAAAATACAGCTTTTTTTGGGGAGAAAAAGTTACATGAAATAAACGGATGTTGAGAAGTCTCCAGCTTCTTCACAGGGAAGAAGTGGTTTGAAAGCCAGCATTAAAGGGAAATTTTGGGGGTTTGGACCTGATGGAAATAAAGTGAGTCTGTAAAACGGCAAAGACTTGAAGGAGATGGAGAAATCTTCTGGTGTCCTAATAGTTCAAGCTATCAAAAAATGTATTTACTTTTGCATATGAAGTTTAGTGTTGCTGGACTCATCAGCCCTCATTAAATCTCCTCAGAGGTTAGAACTGGTTTTTATCAAAGAGGCATATTTGCTTTTTTTTTGCTAGGTAGCATAAATTAATGTGTGTGCAATACTGAGAATCAAGTAAAATTAAACCACATTCTGCTGTTCTTCTTTAGAAACATTCCTGCGTAAATTCTGCAGTAATACTGTCATGCAGAGTGTATCCTTTCTTGTTGTATCCTTTTTTGTGCAATGTTTCCTGTAGCACTCAACTGCATCTTAAGTTTGCATATAGAGCAGGTGTGGGGAGGAGTTGATATGTTTTAAGCTTGAGCTAATCTAGTAACTTTAGAAAGCAAATCTTTTTCAGGGGGGAAAAAGAAACCAATGAGTTGTCTGATTGTGTGAATAGACACAGTGAAGGTTCTTAGTCTGGAAAGGTGGCCTTCACCTTCTTCCTCACATACCCCACTAATCTGTGGTCCCATTCCTTAGTGGAACAGTTCTGGCTCACACCAGCTGATCTGTGTGAAGCTGTGCTGAGCTCACACTGACCAAGTTGCCTTGTTTTTATTTAAATACATATTGATACAATAATACCTTGGCTAAAACACGTTGCTGAGCAGCCCTAATAATTAAGGGGTTGAGCAGTATTTTAGATAATTTGATGATTACTGTTGTCCTGGTACATGAGAAATAGTCTGGAGTTGATTTAGTTTATACATTCCTTACTTTGTCTTTTTTCAGTAAACAAGAAAATTAACAATATCTTGCAATTAAGTATTTGGAGCTGGACTAATAATCAACTATTAATCACTGCTACCTTTTTGTTGGTTGTTTGGGTTTTGTTAGATTGCTCTCTGCACTCAGGTAGTGTTGTTGCTAGTAACTTACATGTTTCTTGTGAGTTTCACACTACATTACTGCTTAACTTTCTACAATATAAAATTAATACAGCCTGCATTTATTAAGATGTATTTTTTTACAGACATTAAGCACTTTTAAAACACTAAGCATCTTTCAATTTAGTTGTTAAAAGCCAGTATAACACTGCTATTTTCTGGTAGTTCTTACTTTTAACATGCTTTTGTGATGTTCCAGGTCCCTTTTGTGTTCCATCTCTTTCAAGTGTTACCAAGCTGGGGAAAAAGCAGTGTAACCATCAGGACTCTTGAACTGTGCGTAGTAGCATTTCTAAAGTATTTAAGACAGAGGATAAATTTTCCCGTCTTAAAGATTCCACATATCTTTAACTATCACAAGACTTACATTGTAAATGTATGTTAGATTGCTTGTGAAATCTATTAAATTATTTCCCTTCATTTTGCCACCTTCTCTTCGTTTTGGCTTTTATTCCTGGGGTTATGAGTGGGACAGATCTTGTCTTGGAGACCAAGCAGAAGAGTTGGTGCACGGGCCTGAGTTTGTACGGTGAAAGTGGGCACTGTTCTTCCTCAGTAATTCACCTTCATTGTTCACCTGCAACCTGAAAACTGTCACTGCTGAGACTGGAGTCATTAAAACCAGAGTAGCAGTTAAACCTGGGGTAGATGTGCTCCTTGCCCTGTTGAGGGTCATAATACATGGTAGGATTTGCTACATGTTGGGCTGCTTAGTGGAGCTGTCTAAAAACACATGGGAAACACTGCAATGACATTTAATTGACAAGAGATTCTAGTCCAGTGGACTTAAAAAGTTATTCCATAAATGATTGTTGATTCCATAAATCATAGTTGATGGTGTGGGAGCTGGCTGGTGTGAAAGATCTATTTTGTCATTATTCCAGCTGCAAACAGTCTAAATCACTAGTGTTGGTGGCTGGACCAAAGTACAAGTGTACGTTTGCTGGCTTTTTTCAGTAAGAACTGGCTTAGCACTTTACTTTAAAGTGCTTTTACTGGAATTCTTATTTTACTTGCTGCATTCCCATGGGGACTGTGTAATTGTTCAATCCTAGCGGGCCTTTTCAACTTAAATGCTGCTGTGGTTGCACAGTAAAATGTCCTGACAGCCGTGGTGAGCTGCACGGCCAGGACCGAAGTTTTCAAAGCGCCAAAGTGGGATTAACAGCAAGGTGGTGCTGTGCTCCAGGACAAAGATTCACTTCCCGCAGTTTAAAAAAGTACGTTCAGAGAGCTTTCCATTCCCAAGTCTCGAGAACAAATCAGTTCCAGAACACGGTTTTGTGTGGAATCCACGTGCTCGCGTGTAACGTGACGCTGTTCGCAGGCAGGGCCGTGGCCTCTGCGGCGGGCGGTGGGCCGGGCTCGCTGGGCCGCGGCCGCTGGGCCGGGCTCGCTGTGGGGCCG
>VZRX01008829.1:27494-48254 GCA_013398075.1 Notiomystis cincta | reverse complement strand
ATGATGGAGATGATGATGATGGAAAGCACAACCCCACTCCCGACACAGCCAAGCACATCAGAGCTTCCACAGAAAAAGCTCCCAAGCCTTTGTCCTGGCAGAGGAGGCCTTGAAGTGAATTTAAAAGAGGCACTGAGTATTGGAGCAGGGACCTTTTGGGTATTGGGAAAGATGATTAACAGATGTGCCTTCCCATTTCCCAATACATCTCCTTTGAATTGCAAAGTGGCCTCCTGCTTATTTTGAAGTACAATATGTCCAACCTTCCAGGCACAGCTTATTGCTCATTTCCTCTGCCACGATGAATCTATGATTTATTTAACGAATTTCCACCCAGCAAATAAACCAACATTTGTTCTACCTGGAGGGCACTTTCCAAATATCACAGCACAGCCAGGCATGGCTGCAACAGTTGGCAGGGGATGGTGGCCAAAACCATGAACAGGAAAATGGGAAATCATGGAGTGTCCTCACAAAGCAGAGCACCCCATCTTCACTGGGGCGAGCACAGCCACCATGAAACCATCACATTTTCAGCTGAGTCACCAGGTACAGGCACCAGGTGTCTCTGTGCCCAAATCCCCAATTTTAATGGCTGTGGAAAGGCACCAAAACACCCTTGAACTTTGGAGCCTCAGATCAGAAGGGCTCCCCTAACCCCAGGGTTTGGAGTAAGTGCCTGCTCCCTCCCAAGTCTGAAAAGCTCCTTCTCTGGCAGGGTTATTTGTTTGTTCCCTCTCCAGTATGGAGCACGAGTGTCCCAATGTTTGGGTTTTACGGACTCTGAGGTTTTCCTCGTAAAGCTGGGGATGCAGAGCTGTCTGGAGCTGCAGCCCAGGGTCAGGCAGCTGCTGCCACCCGGCTGGGGACGAGGAGCAGGGCTTGGGAGCCTTTCTGGGGTGTTTGGAGCACAGGGAGTGTGTGCACAGCTCCAGAGCCTCCTGCCCCTCCCTCGGACACAGCCCAAGGGTCTGCAGGGCAGGACATGACTCTCTCTCCCAGTGCAGTTCCATTGCTGCATTTGGAGATGGCCCAGTGGGTAATTAAATACATTCCCCATATTCAGAGCTGAAGAAAGAATCTTCCCCGTAACAAACACCACAGAAAGGAATTTCCTTTGGGTTTTATTTGCTTTGGGTTATTAAAGTGACAAGTCTGTGCTCTCCAGGCAGCGTGGGGGATCAGGAAGGCTCCAAGGACAGAGCTCAGCCCCAGTGGGTGCTCCACTTCCACAACAAACAGATGCATTCCTCATCTCCCCTGTTCCCTGTGCCAGGCAGACATTCCAGCCAGGCTGAAGGGTCCTGGTGGTGGCTGCTGGATGAGACTGAAGAACCAAAATATCCCTCCTTGCCCAGGGGATAAAAAGCAGCTGAGCAAGAAAAATATCAGACATTGCTGTTTACAGAATTCAGGATTTTTTTTCCCTTTGCATCATATTTGATATGTATAAAATATTTAGCTTAGGCAAATGTAGTCAGATTGTAATAGACTTCTCCAGCCTGCAGGAAAGGGCTGATTGTTTGCTCTCTGCTGTGTCAATAACTGGCACAAAAAGGCAGAAAACACAGGGCCCTCTCTGCTCTCTCCTCCAGCCTCTTCCAGCACAAAAGGCTTTGGAACAGGACAGGTTGGGGGAAGCTGTGAGGGGAGGGCCCAGTGAGACCACAGTGGGTGGAAGGATGGGCTCTGTGTCTGTGGGAGAGTGGTGGGGATCAGTCACTCTCAGGGGGATTAAAAGCACATTTCATGTGTCAGTCCATAAACCTGAAGAGGAAGGGACCCTCCCTGGAGAGGCTGTGGGGTCCCCTGGATCCCTGGCAGTGCCAAGGCCAGGCTGGATGGGGTTTGGAACACCCTGGGACAGTGGGAGGTGTCCCTGCCCAGGGCAGGGGTGGCCCTGGATGGGCTTTGGGGTCCCTTCCCACCCAAACCATTCCATGGCTCCAGGAGCTGGGTCTCGGAGCAGAGGAGAGGGGCAGGGCTGGAGGAGGAGCTGGGGGGGCAGCTGTGGGGTGGGACCTGTCCCTGGCTCTTTGCTTTCCCCAGGGACACGTCCTGCAGGGGGAGGGTCCATGGCCCACCTGCTTTGGGACCTGGGGCTGTCATCCCAAATCCAGAGGGAGATTCCCCCCCCAGAGCTGAGCAGCTCCTGGAAGGCTCCTTGATGTTGACATCCTCTGTTGCTGGGTGCCCTAAGGCTGAGCCCCCAGAGCCTGGCAGGCCCCTGGGGTTCCCTGGGGAGGACCTGGAATTCACACCAAGTGATCCCGGGCTGTTTGCAGGAATCTCGGCTGCTCCACACGTCACAGCTCCAGCAAAGCCTGCTGTTTATAAAACACTCAATAACATTTGTGAGGAATTAGTTTTTTCCCAAGGACACCTTTCATTTCAGTCTCCAAGGGAGCTGGGAATAAATTGTTCCTCACCATCAGCAGCTGACCCCTCTGCTTGTTTAAAATGTGGGCGTCTTCAGAACAAAAAACACCATTTGCTAAATGAAGCAAAACATCATAATAGGTTTAATGATGTAGATTTATCTCCTAACAGTTGTTTTGAGATCACAACAAATCATTAAAATCATTAACTCTCCAAGCTAAATTAGATTACAGATCTTGGAGAATGTCTGGCCACTGCATTTGCAAACAGTTCCTCTTCCTGCCTGCGCCAGTCATTAATTCTGCTCAGATTCCCCCACAAACAATGAACCAATTCAGCAGAGTCCAAGTCAGATTAAACAAAAAAAGCCAACGTCTTTGTGTGTGCCTGCATGTTTTGTTTCTTCTCCCAGACTCTTTGCACCACCGGGAGACCTTTTCCTGGTGTCTCCAGGGGGATCGCTGTGTCCTGGGCAGGGAATGGGGCCCAGAGCTCCCCGTGGGTGGGACACTCGTGGAGCACCCCAGGCTTGGCTGGGAGCCCAGTTTGATTGCAGCTCTCGGTGGCAGAGGGCTCTGGGCCAGGAGAAGGGCACAGCACAGGGCTGACCCTGGAGCTGGTGGCCTGGAGCCCTCCCTTCCTGCAGGTGCCACAGGTCCCTGGGGCAGAGCTGTCCTGTGTCACAGCAAGAGGAGCTCTCCTGTGCCCAGGCAGGGACTCCCCACCCCTGGGAGCCTCCAGGGCCAGCCTGGATGGAGCCTGGAGCAACCTGGGGTAGTGGCAATGGGTGGAATGAGAGGAGCTCTGAAGTCCCTTCCAGCCCATCCCATCCCCTGGTCCTGTTTCAGTTCCCCTCCCCAGGACCTGGGCCTGTCCCCTGCTGTGACAGGCAGGACCTGGAATGATGCTTTGGAAGTGTAACTGCACAGGAAAGACATTGCTGGGATCTTTTCCTCTGGTTCCTCCTTCTTTTCAGTTCAGTTTGGTCTCTCCTCCCACCTGCACAGAGGATTCAGCTGTTAAAGGCAGTCTTGACATCCCCAAAGAAGGAATAACTGGAATTATTATTATTTCTGCTCCGGGTTGGCTGCTCTTCTCCAGCCCTGAGGAGGCTCCTGAGAACTCCAGGCTCCTGTGAGCTCCACCTCAGGCTGTGCTTGTGGAGAGGACAATGGGAACGAGTCCTGGTCCCAGACAGCTCCGAGCCTGCCCCAGGAGTTCAGTTTACAGCTGAGTTGTGCAGAGCTGGCCGTGTCCCTGCACAGCTGGGCAGGGTCTCTCCAGCCAGGGATGAGGATGGAGCTTTGGCCAAAGGCTCCAGGGGGAATGGGCAGTTCAGGGATGGAAACCAGCCCAGAGCAGCCTGGTCTGAGTTTTACAGGAGCTTTCTGTACCCAGGGACAATCTCATCCCATCCGTGAACTTCCTTCAGCGTCCTAAAGATGGTGTGGGAAGCTGAGCATTCGTTTCTGTCTTTCTGGAGCCATTTTCAGTGTCTTTACTGTTTCCTTGCATTTTAGAGACTATTCTTTATCCCTCAGACACCTTATTTTCTCCTTTCCCCCCCCTCCTCTGTGGTTGCCCTTCCCCAGGCTGCCTCCTGAGCCAGTTTCATCTGTGAGCCTGTGTAACCCTTGGCACATTTCACTCTTATTGCCCCCGTGTTTCACTGAAAAGAATTTCACACTTATCCAAAAGGGTATAATTTGGGAAATGGGAAAAAAAAAAGGAATAAGAAAGAAAACCAAATAGAAATGTGCATTCTTTGTAGTGGAGGGGAAGGGGAATCTATTTAAAGGGAAATGAACTTTCTCCAGTGCTGAGCAAGCTCAGGTGTCCAAGGAAGAGCAGATCAGAAGCTGATCTGGTGCAGTGGGAGGTGAGGCAGGTGAGGAGCTGGAGGATTTGGAAGAGCTCTTGCTGTGCCCAGGTGGGGCAGGTGAAGGACTGGAACAGTGGTGGGAACACTGGGATGTGACTGTGCCTCCCCTTGCAGCCAAGCCCGTGCCCAGAGCAGACCCTGGGGGCTCCAAAAATCCCCATAAAACCCCTTTGGAATAGCTGAGAGGTTTGGGAAGGGATTCAGTGGGAACAGAGCTGTCCTCCCTCCAGCTGTGGCTGCCATTCCCGCGGGATTCCCATTCCCAAGGCTCCCTTGGCAGCATTTGGTGCCCGCTCTGAGCACAGGTCAGGGTGGCACTGCCCGTGGCTGCTCTTCCCTGCACTGTCCCTGGGCACCGCTGTCACCTGGGCACTGCTGTCCCTGGGCACTGCTGTCACCTGGAGGGCACTGCTGTCACCTGGGCACTGCTGTCCCTGGAGGGCACTGCTGTCACCTGGGCACTGCTGTCCCTGGGCACTGCTGTCACCTGGAGGGCACTGCTGTCCCTGGGCACTGCTGTCCCTGGGCACTGCTGTCCCTGGAGGGCACCGCTGTCACCCGGGCTCCTCATCCACCTCGTGCTCCATGGCCGCCGCCCCTCGGGCAGGCTGGGTTCGCCCCGGGTGCCGGATTTTGGGGGTTTTGGGGCCGAATCCAAGGCTTTGCGTGGCCGAGGCTCCGGCACAAGGCGCCGTGGCTGCAGGTGGCACGGTGACACGCCGAGGTGACACCGCTGCAGGGCTGAGTGCCCGAGCATCCGCGGCTGGGAGGGAGCGGAGCCGCTGTGCCCGGGCACCCCGGGCTCTGCCCTGCCCGCCCCGCCGTCTCTCTGTTGGGCGGGAGCCGAGCGCCCAAACACCGGGAGAAAGTCGCCTCCAGCGCTTTTTCGGAGCTGGAGGGGGAGCAGTCTAGCTCTTGACATCTTGGCAGGGGTTCTCGAAGCCCATATGTCAGATTGAGAGGAACAGTTCACATTAATTTTAAATGGAAATCTTAGACCTTTGCTAGGCAACTACGGCTCTCATTGCAATTCTCGGCACAATTTACTCCAAATAGGCTTGACAACAGCACGCTAAAACCCGAGTGCTTCAGCAAAACAGAATCACACCCTTTGGAGTGAACAGCCATCCTCCTTCTATTTGTCTGGTGGCAATTAAAATAAGCGTGAAATGTGCTTGGGCATGCCTTGGTCTCATGCACATTTTAAATATTAACTCCAAGCCTTCGTTCCTATTATTTAGTAATAATGTTTATTATTGATAGGGCTGTAGTACCTGGGGGCCAATCTTTCATTATTCACTCTAAGCATACATCAGAAACAGTTCTTCCCTCAAAGCATTACTGATCTAATTGAAGGCTCACATAGGTTAATGGGTACCTTAATGGTGTTTATTTCATATAGAGAACAGCCTGGACTTCAATCCCTCCTGTTTCACAGCTCTGGGAGGAAGCAGCAGCTCTGCCCCACTACAACACCACAATGCTGGGCTGGAGGGAAAAATGCAGGGAAGGACCAGGATGAACGACTTTGTAATCATCTCCAACCCTTTATGGCAAAATTCTGTAAAAGAGATAAAAGCAGACAGTGATATCTGGCCTCAGTGAAGCAAAAGGGAATTTTACCACATGCTTTAAAAGGCCTGGAATTTCAAATGGAGTCTGTAAAAGTTAAATTGCTCTGAATAGCAATGCTGTCTGTCCAAATTTAGCAGGGCTATCTGAGCCCACAGCAAGTGCACATGGATTAAAATAATGACTCCTTCCCACTTTGGAAAGCGTTAATGCCTTGGGTTGAAAAAGAAAGGATTTTTGGTGGTTGCCTTCACTCTCAGCATCCCTCCCATCCTCCTTCCTGCTGGACTTCTGCACAGCTCCCTGCACGTGTCCCCTCTGGCCCCACTTTCAGATGCATCCCTCTTCATTTCACAGGGGACAGTGGCTTTCAGCGCAAGGAGGGTGCATTCAGATGGGATTTTGGGAAGGAACCCTGCCCTGGGAGGGAGGAAAGGCCCTGGCACAGGGTGCCCAGAGCAGCTGTGGCTGCCCCTGGATCCCTGGCAGTGCCCCAGGCCAGGCTGGGCAGGACTGGGATCACCCTGGGATGGTGGGAGGTGTCCCTGCCATGGCAGGGGTGGGATGAGATGATTTTTAATGTCTCTCCCACCCCAAACCATTCCATGCTTCAGTCACTTCACTCCTATTTCCATTTTCTCCTTTCCACAGGCACAAGTTTGCCCTGCAGCTTGTGCAGGGTTTTCAGGGCTGGGTCAGAGCTCTCTGCCCCTCTGGGATCTGCTGCAGGAGAAGTTTTCCCTCTGAGGTGCTTGGAGTGGGCAGCAGGAGCCCCAGGGCTGGACCTGCCTGTGCTGCAGGCTGGGCTGGCTCTCCCAGCTCCCCTGAATCAGGAGCTGCCATAAAGCAAAAGCTTACAGGAAAAAACGCAGATTTCCTGCCATTTGTGAAAATTAACTCCCCTAATTAACTTACACGTATAAATGCACTTAGAATGAAGACATTAAGTTGATTATCTAGAAAATTGCTACCTTGGTACACTCCCTAATGCCACCTCTAAATATGCCAGGAATTAAATTGCTCTTGTGGCACTGTTATGTCACTGCAATCGAGTGCTCGCTGATGGAAGACACCATTTCCCTTTTTTGGCTAAATTTACCCTTTCATTTCAGCCAGTGGCAGCACTGAGGCTGCTCCAGCCTTTCAGACAGACAGAGCCCATCTCTAAACCCCCTCCCCTCCCATGAAATCACCCCCAGCCCCTGGTGCTGCCCAGGAGTGCAGGGACCAGCAGGGTCCTGGGGAGCACAGGCGTGTTTGGGGTTAACAGCAGCAGCTCCAAGGTGTTTCAGAGGCAGCTGGAGAGAGGCTGAAGGCATTTGGGGAGGGCTGAAGGCATTTGGGGAGATGCTGAAGACATTTCAGGAGTGCTGAAGGCATTTGGGGAGAGGTTGAAGGAATTTGGGGAGATGCTGAAAGCATTTGGGGAGTGCTGAAGGGATTTGGGAGATGCTGAAAGCATTTGGGGAGTGCTGAAGGTATTTGGGGAGTGCTGAAGGCATTTGGGGGGTGCTGAAGGTATTTGGGGAGTGCTGAAGGTATTTGGGGAGTGCTGAAGGCATTTGGGGAGTGCTGAAGGCATTTGGGGGGTGCTGAAGGTATTTGGGGGGTGCTGAAGGTATTTGGGGAGTGCTGAAGGTATTTGGGGAGTGCTGAAGGTATTTGGGGAGTGCTGAAGGCATTCCAGGAGCTGCTGCCTCCCCCAGTGAGCATCTTCGTGCTGGCCTGGTAGGAAAATGGGAATACCTGCAAGGAATACATGGAATATCTGAGGCAGCAAGGCCCAAGCAGGAGCAGGCAGAGCATTCCAGAGCCAGGGATGTGCCATCCTGGCCCCGAGGGTGCTCAGAGGCAGCAGAGCAGGGCTGAGGTGACACAGGGGACACTTTTAGCACCAGCACAGAGCCAAACTTCCACCCCCAGCACCAAGGAATTCCAGCCACACTTTGGCTCCTTCTGAGAGCATCCAGGAGGGTGGAGCAGAGGCAGCTCCAGGCTGGGGTTTGGGCAGCTGGGTCTGCAGGGAGGGAGGAGAGCCAGAGCCAGGGATGGGAGCCCAGCCTGGGGCTCAGCCCTGCCCCTGCTCATCCAGGGGCTCTGCCCAGGCTCTGCTGCTGCCCCTGGACTTGCTCTGTGAGGAGGGAATTGAGTGCTCTGTCCTTAGAGAGCCTTGCTCAGGTGTGTTCAGTGCTGTGCCCTGAGAGGTCCCTTCAGCTGGGACAGAAATTTCAGGAATCTGGAACTTGTACCAGGTGCTTTGGTCTGGTTTCACCGTGGGGAACCCCTGTGACACTGCCTGGGACAGGGGCCCTGGAAACCCAGCCCTGAGAGATTCGTGATTTGCTGCTGGGAATAAAATTATTGCAGAGTGTGGAATGTGCTCACCGGCTTCAGATGGTGCAAGAAAATTTGTAACTTAGGGAAAGAGAACTTTGTGAGGAGAGAGGACCCATTCCCTGCATCGGGGACCAAAGGGGAGCAGAACAGAATTCACCCCCAGATCTCCTGGTCACACTCTGCAAATGATACTGTGGCTGAAAGGGCAGGGCTGAGCAGAGCTCAATTAATCAGAAAGCCAGACTTAGGCTTTAATTTGCACAAGGTTGATCTGTGATTATTGGAGAAGTGGGGAGAGAGGGAGTGCCACAGGCCAGGTCCAGTTCTGATCCTTTTAAAATGAAGACTTAATTAACACCACAGTGTCTTTGGCTCTAATGAATACAGGGATTGCAAACTGTTTACAGAAGGGCTCTAACTTCATTTAACTTTCACTAGAGAATGTCTGTGTGTCCCCATAAAAAGAAAAGAATTCCAGACATATCTGATTTCTGAGCAGAGCTGTCATCACACGAAATGTCATCATGTGGTTCCAGAACAGAATGGATGAGGTCTCTTAATTTATTGGATACTCCAGCCTGTATTAATTGCTGTCTGTTAAGAATTACAGTATTTCAACCCCTCCATTAGCAAACTTCAAGATGTTTTATTATTATTATTTGGCAATTAGCTGCTGCAATTATCTTGCTAAACACTCTTTGAATGGGCTCCCTGTGCTCCTCGTGCTTCCCACACAGCCAGGGAGGCAGAGGGAAGGATCCTCCACAAACCTCCCCTGCTTCCTCTCCTCTGGCAGCTCTCCTGTGGCCACAGGGGGACATTTCCCTGAGGTTTCTCCCTTGGTTTCCCATTCCAGGGGAGCCCACAGGGCGCCCCTGGGGTTCAGCATCGCTGCAGTGCTCGACTCAGGCGGGGCCAGCTCTGCCAGGGCTCCTCGGGCAGGGAAAGCATTTCCCTCTCACTGCCCTCTTCACAGAGAAATCAGGTGGCAGGGACATTCCATGGGAAAATCCCATGGAGTGGGAGGGTGGGAGGTGTGCTGGGAGCACTGGCCAGGGAGCTCGGGAGGGCCCAGGGGAGCCCAAATCAGCCAGAGCCACAAATTCCCCTCCCAGCACCAAGGAGCAGAGAGCCCCAGGCTGCCCCTGACTCTCCACGTTCCTCAGCAGCCTGTGCTCCCCTCCCAGCACTTTCCCCTTCCCATGCCAGCAGAACCTCCCCTTCCCCATCCCTCCTGCCCCGAGCAGCAGGCACAGAGCTCTGGCCTGGAAATGAGCAGAGCTCAGGGATTTAACCCTGATTTTGTAGTGCCAGTGCACCAGAAGTGGGGCTTCCTTGTTATGACAATGCTTCAGTGCTTTAATTTTAAGCCCTTGTGTGTTTCCCCCGTTTTTGTCCTTCTGTCAGTCAGAGGCAGAGGAGGTTGTTTGTCTGGCTAGCAGAGCCTGGGGGCTCTGGAGCTCCACCACAGCCTGATGAGACCCAGAGTCACAGTTCTGCAAATGTCACAGAATTCATTCTGGCCCCCTGCCAGCCCCTTCCCTCTCCTCCCAGTCTGTTTAGAGCCTGCTGGTGCAGGGGACTCTCCTCTCTCATTCCCAGGAAGGGAATCTCCCTCCCAGGGAGGATTTGCTGAGAGGGAAATGAGCTGAGGAATCTCTCTCTGCTTCCCACCTGAACCTGGGCACGGCGTCCTTCGGCTCCTCCCTGACCCAGTGTCCAGACCCAACAAAAATCCTTTTAAAATACTTCATCAAATATTCCATTTGACCCCTTAGGATGGGCCAGAGTCCCTCAGCAATCCAGAAACCAGCCCTGAGCTTCACCCTCACCCTGGAGGGGCTCCTGCTGCCTTCTAAAACATGGGGAAAACCAGATTAAATCAACTCCTGTTACATTAACAGTGGTTTTCCAAGAGATTTTGTCTGTTGGTTCATCTGCACCCAGGCACAGCAGGAATTCCTCGTGAGGGGAGGTGGGAAGTGTTTCCATCCCTTTATGTCCCCAGCCTGGTAAGGATCCACCCTCACCTAAACACATCCATCCCCAGCTATTTCCCTTTTTCTCTCTGTTCTGCACTGGGTGAATTTCCAGCTCTGTGTTGTCAACACAGCCCCAAGTGCTGCAGCACATCTGCCTGCTCTCCATATTTTCAATCCTCCCTGATATTCATTCTTTATCACTAAATATTCTGCTATCAAGACTCCAGCACTTGATCTCACTCCAGGATTTGAGTGCTGGTACACAGAGTTCCTTTGTGTGAGAGGAGACACTTAACCTTTCCACAGAGAAGAGCTGCTTTTAATCATTACTCTGATTTGCACATACAGAGCATCAAGCCTAAAACCTATAAACATTCCAGGATTTTGTGGAGTGGTTTTTTTTTCCTCCCCTCCCTCCTCAGCACTGCATTTACAGGCCATTTGTTTCCATTCAAAGTTTGAAACTGTGATTTTTTTGCTGCAGCCCTCCGACAGCTGAACTGTGCCAGCAGAAGTGTTCAATCCATCAGAAGAGCTCTGGAACGTGCTCCAAATTAAATAAATAATGGCAAACCCGCTCCCTTTGGATGGGATGTGTGGAGAGAGGGGGGGGAGAGCAATTTGTTTAATGGATTTTATTGATTTAGAGATTAAAATACTCCGGGGGTTAGATACAGCGAGACCCTGTTTTTCCACTGGAAAATCACAATCACTTACAGGGTCTTTGTGGAAATTCAGAAATTAAATGGAGCTCAATCTGAGGCACTGTCAGCTGAAAACAGGGAGGTCCTTGAGGGACCTTTACAACCCTTCCTGGGAAGTTTTTCCCCCCTAATATCCGACTTAAACATCCCCTGGCCCAACTCGAGTCCTTTTCCTCTCACCCTGTCACTTGTTGTCCCTGAGGAGGGACCTCCCCCCATCCCTCTGCCCCCTTTGATCCCAGGATGCAAGAATTGGGCTTTGGATGCTGCTCCCTGATCCCTCCTTGTTCCAGGGCAGAGGGTGGGAGGGCTGAAAATTGTCCTCTCCACCAGCATCCAAATTTAGCTGTCACAGCCAACGTTTGTGGATCAGACCCTTCTGTGCTCCCTTTTTTCCTCCTGGAAAATGGGGATAATTGCAGCAGCACTGTGACATTTATGGCTGAAAAGCTGTGCACATGTGTAAAATGCAGAGAAGGGTTATTATGTGTCTTATTTACACAGGAGAGGATTCCCAAAAGAGAAGAAAAAAACCACATGAATGCCTTGCTTGGATTTCTAACGAGCTGATTCCACTCAGTGCATTCCAAGTGAGTATCAGCAACAGGATGAGATCCAGCAGTAAATACACCCTGCCTGCAAAAGTTCAGAATAAAGGGACCAAAGCAATCGATTTATTTCCTTTATTCAGAGCCCTCTGCAGCTCCTGCCTCCTTCCTTCATGTGAGATCACACAGCCCCTTCCCCTGCCCTGCAGACAACGGAATCCTGCAAGAGACAGCCTGGATAAAAAATTAGAGGAAGGGCTGCATCTGTCTTCTTAATGATGTTGTGTTCTCTGTGTGGTCATCAAAAGCTGCCACCACCTGTTCCCACCTGCTTTGTTCTCTCCCTTCTGAACCCAGCACATCCAACCTCCAGCCACAAGGGAGGAGAAATCACAGCAACTTTCCTCTAAAAGCTGAGGTTTCTCAGTGTTTCAGTGGGCAGGGGGATCCCACCTCTGTTACTCAATAATACCCAAATAATACAATTTTAGAGGAATTTAAAGCACTTGAGAAGCCCATCAGGGGCACAGGTACTGAATAACCTCAAACAGCAGAGCAGGGAAAGGAGCTGCAAATTCCAGAGAGGGGTCACAGCTCCCAACCACAAATGGAGATTATTTACAGGGCTGTGCAGTGCCAGGACAAGGAGTGGCTTCCAAGTGACAGAGAGCAGGGATGGATGGGAAACTGGGAAGGAATTCCTGGGATTAACAGGTTATTCCATGGATTCCCCATCCCTGGGAGTGTCCCAGGCCAGGCTGGACAGGGCTGGAGCAGCCTGGGGCAGTGGGAGGTGTCCCTGCCATGGCAGGGGTGGCCCTGGATGGGATTTAAGGTCCTTCCAACCCAACCCATTCTGGGATTCCCCGATTCTTTTTGTCCTACTGCAGCTTTCTGCCAGGTGAGACCATTTGGCTGCGGGAATGACAACTTTATATTTAAAGTCAGGGGCAACTTTATCACCTCCTCCTCTGTAATGCATGGAACATTAAAGAAAACCCAAGATTTATTCCTTTCAAGTTGTTCTGCAGCTCTTGGCTTCAGCAGGTGCAGGTGAGTTGGGCTGCTGAGTATCCCAGGTATTTTGTTGGAGGGAGCAGGAGCAGGGGATGCAGACACTAAGAGCAGTTTTATTGCTGTGCAGCTGTAGCCAGCACTTTACCTGCACAGTTTGCATTCCAATAAATTTTTCATCTTGGGTTTATCTTCTGTAGGAGAGAGGTCTGGGAGAGGTAAAGCTGCATCTCCAAAGGGCTGCATGTTTTTTTAAACAGAGGCACTTTAAGCTGTTAGTCAGGAAAGATGAATTTTAGATGTGTCTTTGCCATTGACCTACAGAAGCTGCTTCCTTTCATCTGTGAAATTCAACCCTCTGGACTCCCAAAATCTCAGATGTGTGGTCGAGGACACCTCTGCCAGGTGAGAATTTGTCTCAAATCCTTTAGGGGAAGGGTGAATCCACCACTCCAGTTGGGGTCACACCTCACCCAGGCCCCTCTGAGGTTGCACTCACAGCTTGTTTGTCTGAATAAACCCACGGGGACTCAGCCTGGATCCTCCAGCTCGGAGCAGTCTGAGCTCAGCGTGCTCCTGGAGCAGGTTGGTGGGGTTTGGTGTCACTGGACCAGAGGAAACCCTCTTTGCCTGGCTCTGCATCTCCTGCTGAGCCCAGAACCAGCTGAGCCCAGAACCAGCTGAGTCCAGAACCAGCTGAGCCCAGAACCAGCTGAGCCCAGCTGCTGCTGCCCAAAGGGCACACACAGATAATTCCTTGTGCAGACACACGGACATTTCTCTGTGCAGACACACAGCCATTGCCCTGTGCAGGTGAAGGGTTTCTCTGAGCCTGAGCAGAGGTGGAGCCCTGCCCTGGGATCCCACCCTCCAGCAGGTTCAGGTTCACTGCTGGCAAAGCTCCCTGGCTGCCTCCACTGGGGATGGAACATCTGCTGGGGGCAGGGGAGCCAGGCCTGTGACCTGACTGACAACCCAGGGCCCAAATTCAGCTGCACAGGTCCTAACCAGGCCCAGCACTGCAGCCCTGGTGGCCACTGGGGCGTGGGGAGATTCCAGATCCTCACCCCAGGGGCTCTGAGAGCCACCTGCTCAAGCAGTGATTACTGAATCCTCCAGGTGTCTTTCTCACACTCAGAATGCACCTCCTCTCCTGCTCTCCCACTGAACCAGATATGTACTTAAACATCTCATTTACATAGAGCATTAAATATTGAAGATTTGCTCTAGTGGTCTTTTATTTCCCCAGCCAAAAACTCCAAGAAATGATTGTTTTCCCTCCACAACGCCTCAAACAGAGGATCACTTCAAGTGATCTGTTGTGCACAACCTTGCAATTACGTGAGAGCTGAACAATGCCTGTGGGAAGAGGGACTGGACCGGGCAGGTTGAGCCTGTCTCTCTGAATTTGGCTGGAACAGCCCAAATCAGCACAGGCTCCTTTTGTGCTCAACAGATGCAAGGCAGAGGAACCTTCCTCGCTTCCATTCTTGCTCAGTTCCTTGTAACACAACCTTCATTTTTGCATCCTATTAGTGATGCACAACCTGCTGGGGGGCACAGGGAACTGCCAGCTCTGGGGCTGGATTCCAGTGGGAATCGAGCAGCTCCAGTGGGAGCCTGCAGATCCATCCTGTGGAAATCAAAAAGAATTCCCTGCTCATCCCTGGAAGTGCCCAAGGCCAGGATGGATGGGGCTGGAGCAGACTGGGATAGGGGAAGGTGTCCCTGCCATGGCANGTGAGGCTCCTGCACAGTAAAGAGAGGGGAACTGGGCTCAGAGCTCCCAGTGCCGCTGGAGACCCCTTACAAACGATTTTGCTCTTTCAGTCATTAAATTTTTATGAACTTTAATAGGCCTGCAGCCTAGAGACCTGCCTGGGTGTTGATTAGCTTCATATTTTCTCTCATTAATGTAGAATCTGATTAGCCCCTGTTACAAGCATTTCATCTGATTTGGCAAAGAGTGTTGTTCTGATAGCAGGAATTACAAGTTTCCTTCCTTGCAGGAAACAAAGCCCTTGCCTGCTGAGAGCCCCACACCTCCCTCAGCCTCTCCCCAAAGGACCCTGTGGCCAGGGGCTGTGGATGTTTAAATTTGGGGGGGCTCAGGAGCCCTCCTGCCTGTTCCACAGGGATTTGCTCTTGGGCAGCCTCCCAGCTTGGAGCAGAGGTGGCAGAGGTGACACAAAGCTGTGGATGACCTGGGCTGCCCAAAGTCACCACCCTGCTCAGGCCAGGAGCACTGTGGCCTTACAGAAATATTTATATAAATATGAAAGAGAAATTAATCCTCATGCCCAGCTTTTTGCTGCAGCCCTGCCTCCGTGCTCCCTTTGTGCAAAGGAAAAGAAGTTTTATGGATGACCTGAGCAATTCCAGCTAATGGCTGGAGCTGAAAACCACCCCTTGCTGCTCCCAGGGGAGTAATATCTCAGCAGCCTGAAGGAGCCTTTTCCCTGTCTGGCACTGTTATGGATGTCGTCAGTTAGCAGGGACAGTCAGGGGTTCAGAGCAGGCATTAAGGGAGATTGCTTGGGTCATTATTAATTATGCAGATTCTCCATCTTCTTCTGTCAGAACACAGGAGTTAAATAAACACAAATGGATCAAACTGCTGTGCAACAGGAACTTTATGTTAATACAGCAGGAGGGTTGGCGGGGTGGCACTGCCATCAGTCCCTGGGGTGGGGAACCAAACACTCCCTTCTGTTCTCTGCTGAGATGGAAGGGGCTCGTGGCCCCTCCAAGGGCACTGGTCCCAGTGTGGGCATGACTGGGTGCTTGGCCTGAGGGGCCTCAGCTCGGATTTGATGAATAATTCCAGGAGAAGTGGCCTTGGAGGGAGCTGGTGACACCCAGAGGGGCAGTGGGGACAGTCCTGCTCCCACAGCTTCTGCTCCCAGGTTGGAGCTGGGGCAGCTGAGCTCATTGCACACAGGAGCAGGGAGTTCCAGGAACTGGGAAGGTGAGAGGGACCCCAACCCAGGGCTCAGGGTGGGAGGTGACCTCAGTGTCCCTGGGCATGTCCAGTGCCTGCTCAGCAGCTTTGGAGCCAGGGAATGAGCTTCAGATCTCCTGCCCATCAAAGAGCCTCAAACACCAAATTCCTGCTTTTTCTGGGGGAAAAAAGGCTGGTTCTGCCCACTTGGAGCCCTATCCCAGCTGCAGGAAAGCAGAGAGTGAACAGAATTGTCCAGTGGCACGAGAGGAGGAGCTGCACAGTGGAGCCCAGGAGCTTTCCAAGGAGCTGTTGTTGAAGAGGAGAGGGAGGGAGCAGGACAGTGGACACTGCTCCCTGAAATCTGCTTTCTCTGCAGCCTTGCAGAGCTCTGTTCTACCCTATTTATCTCTTTCAGCTTGTGGCAACGCACACTCAGCCTGTGCTGCCAGGCAAGCTGGGTGTCAAATCACTACAGATGTGCATAATTCAAGCTGGCACAGAAACTGATGGCTTTTGCATTGGACATGTTTATTTTCTTCTTGCAAGGCTTAAGCATGTCATTTGCTGTCACACATGCCCTTGTGAAATCTTGGCAAGAAATCAATTTGATTTTCAATGTCAAGCAGCTTTCTTTAATGTCTCCAGATAAGGTTTGTGTGCACTCTGTGCTGCAGGAGTTATGGATGTACCACCTGGGGTCAACAGCTCAAAGCTCCCTGTGAAATCCTCCTGCACAATATTTCAAGCAAATCTCTGCAGAATTGTTGCTTCTTTCCTAGCTCCTCCAGAAATGGACATTTTCACTTCCCAAAAGGATGTGTGACACTGCACCCCATCACTGCAGGGCACCAGGGGCTCTTTGTGTGGTCCTTTTGCACCAGGCAAGGCTGGTTTTGGCAAAATCCCTCAGTCTCTGAGCTGTCTTGGGCAAGGAATTCTGTTTGACTTCTTGGACTGGGTATACTGGGCCCACTGGCACTGGGAGCAGCTCCACCACAGCCTCAAGGCTCAGGCTCCTGGGGACTGAAGGAAGGGTGGGTGACCAGGCAGGATCTTCTGAGGGACATTGGAGGGACAGAGAGTTAACTGGGATATGTTTATGCCTCTGGTTGCCATTTAGTGGGGTCTGTGGAACTTGCCTGTAGTAAAATGTGGATACAGAGGGGGGACAGACCCTGAGAGGGCACCAGACCCTGGAAACAGAGCAGAGCTGAGGTGCCCAAAAAAGCAGCCCCAGGTGGAGTGTGGGGTGTGATGTGCTCTGTCTGCCAGCTCTGACTGCAGGGAAACAGCAGAAAACCCCCTGGCCCTGAAGGCTCCAACATTCCAGAGTCATCCTGGTGGAGGGGATTCCAGGGGCCGCCCCTGGGTCTCTCAGAGGGATTTAACCCTGCTCAGTCCCTGCCCAGCTGGGACCCTCTCCTGGCTCCAGGGCTGCCAGGGGAGGGAGGATTGGAGCTGGGACCCTGTCCTGGCTCTCAGCACAGGAGGATCTGAGCTGGGACCCTGTCCTGGCTCTCAGTACAGGAGGATCTGAGCTGGGACCCTGTCCTGGCTCTCAGCACAGGAGGATCTGAGCCGGGACCCTGTCCTGGCTCTCAGTACAGGAGGATCTGAGCTGGGACCCTGTCCTGGCTCTCAGCACAGGAGGATCTGAGCTGTGACCCTGTCCCAGCTCCTCAGGAGAGGGAGAATTGGAGCTGTGACCCTGTCCCAGCCCCGGGGATGCCAGGAGAGGGAGGATCTGAGCTGTGACCCTGTCCCAGCCCCAGGAATGCCAGGGGAGGGAGGATCTGAGCTGTGACCCTGTCCCAGCCCCAGGAATGCCAGGGGAGGGAGGATTTGCACTGCAGCCCCCTGGAGTTCTCCTCTGCAATCCCTCCCGTTCAGGAAAGGACTCCCCTGGCCCGGGGCTTTGCTGTGCTCAGGGAGAGCTCTGCCTTTTGATCAGACAAATCACGGGGCTGAGCACCCCGGGCTTTGTACCAGCAGTGCCTCGCAGCCACTGGAGCCGGCCTGAGGAGTCTCTAAGAGGAGCAGTTCTGTTCTCCCTCCTTCCTTCCAAAATGTGCAGTAGCTTGCCTTATGTGCCTCCTCCTTCCTGCCTTCTGTTGTGGGAGGATTTTGCTGCTTCTCTCGCTTTGGTGGTGAAGCAATTCCTCTATTAATTTGGTATGTTTTAGGATTAGAAGGGAGAAAATGAATACAGCACAGAACAAGTGCAAAATAATCTTTGTGAGAGTGGGAATCTGTTCTGCCACATGATGTACCACTTTCCCCCCCCGACATTATCCCCCTTCCCCCTCTCCTTCACCAAAGCAGTTAAAAGCTGCTCTATTTATGAATTGGCTGCAGATATATTCAGTGTCAGACTGGGAGGGCTGATCCAGGCTGCCCTGGGAGGCCGAGCACGGAGGTTGCTCCTCTCCCTGGTCCGTGGTCTCTCACCAGCCCAGGCTCGAGGCAGCACAGCAAAACTGCCTTGGAACTGTCTTGAGCAGAAGCAGATGGCACCAAAATCTGATAACACTTCGTGAGTGTGAAACTCATTAACCCCCCTCCCCATTCCCCAAATTAATAGTTTTAAAGCCAAATATTACAGGATTTGTCATGGAAGTTCTGTGTTGGAAGAGTTTTGCCCTGGGGAGCTGCTCCCCACCCGGGGAGGCTGAAGGCTGTGAAGGCACTGCCTGCTGAGACAGTTCTGAGCATCACTCAGAGCAACCCCAGCTCCAGGGGCTGGCCAGACCTGGCCCCACTGGGAGCTGGGGGAGGAAAGGCTCTGAGGCTGAAACGTGGGGCAGTTTCTGCCCAGCTCTGCTCTGAGCCCCTGAGCCCCTGAGCCCCTGAGCGTGTCTGAGCCCCTCAGAGGGGTTGGGGCTCTGCAGGTGGCAGAGGAGCAGAGTCAGTGCCTGATCCTGGCAGGGTAAAGGGGAGTGGGGAACTCGGCCCCGGGGCTGCTGCTGCTCACAGGGGCAGCTCAGGGGTGCTCCTGAGGGATCTCAGCACCCCCCGAGGAGCAGGGGGACCCCTCAGCCCTCCAGGTCTCCTCTGGGCCAGAGGGTGCTGCAGGAGCCCTGGGATGGGGCTGCCAGGACCCTCACAAGGTCCTGTCTGCTGAGCTGAGGGACCCTGGGGCCACGGGCAGTGCCAGCCCTTGGTTTGCAGCTGCAGGACCGAGCTCTGGGACACCCCAGAGCCAGGAGATTCCACCCCTCTCCTGGCTGGAAAAGGTGCCAGGTAGGTCCCTGCCAGTTCTGAGGTTCTGCTGAGGGCTGGGACCCCCAGCCTGGGGACTGTTCCAGACCAGGAACAGTGGGACCAGGCTCAGTGCTGGGCCCTGCTCTGAGGGGTCAGTGCTTGGTCAGTGCTTGGACTCCCTGGTATTACAGATCTTTTCCAGCCATGAGAATTCCCCCATTCCCGGGCTCTGTGTCCCTCCTCCCTCCTGGGATGGGTCCCCTGTGCCACCCTGAGGGCAGGGTTAGAGCCAGGTTATCACATCCTTGAAAACCACAGAACATTTTAAGCCAACAGGAGTTGTACAAAATGCACAAAATGTGATTTAAAGCCCGGGAAGGCTGTTGGTGGATCCGACAGGAAAGCCAGCAAATTCCTGTCTGTCTTAGCTCAGCTCCTTTCAGGAGGGAAATAGGAACAGCAAAGTGGCTTTTGCATGTTTCTGTTTCCCAGTGGGAAACCTCCTGCTTCCCACACAAAGTCCAGGATCCTCCTTCTTTCTTCTCCCAAAGCCCCAGTATTAAAAACACCAGCAGCAGCTCAGGAGGAATTACAGAATCAGAGACAAACCTGCTCTGTCAGGAGGCAGCAAACTTCCCTGCATGCTTGTGACCAAATCCCAGGGATGTTCCTTGTGTCTCTCAGGGGATTCTTTCCTTCTCTGGGATCCTTCAGTGGGTGGGAAGCTCTGAATGAAGAGGGTTTGGCTCAGCTGCCTGGGAATGGTGTTGGATCAGCTCACTCACACGTGGCACTGCCCTTGTTCCCCCCAGCTCCAGCTGAGGTTGGCAGGAGTTTTGCATGAATCAGAGTGGAATAAAATAAAAGAGGATTTGCCTCCTGCTATTTTTCATTCCCTGCATTCAGCCCCAAGTGCAAATGGGATTCTGCCCACTGGCTCTGCTGGATTTGGACCTTTCCTCTTGGTGTGAAGGTTTGTGTTTCTGGCAGGTGCAGGAGCAGTACCAGAGTTTCTTTATTCTTGGTCCAACTAAACTTTGTGAGCATCCAAACTTCTAAATCACAAAATCTGTGATCCCCCAACCATCTCATGCTCAGTTTTCCTGGAGGTTTTACCCTGAATTCCAGCGCTGTCCTTTGCTGTGTGAGAAGAAAGGATGTTCAGGTGCTGACACCCCTCTCCAAGCCCATTTGATTTTGCAATTAATTCCCAGTCAGGGTGGTAATTTCTATTTCACTTTCAGTGATCAGAAATATTTAGCAGATTAACATCATTTAGCTTTCATCTTCCCCAGGGAGATAAGAGACAGGATTAAAGAGAAGGAGACTCCTCGCTAAATGCTGTTGAGAGAGTGCTACAGAGCCTGGAGATGTGAAATCAAATGAGGGAAAACAAAGGAGAAGTTCAGGAGCCCCTTGCCACTGCCAGTGGGATTTACCCTTTATTTACTGCTCCAGTCCATCTGGCAGCTCCCCAGCAGTGCTGAACAGGAGACCACACCTGTCAACACGGCTGTGATGGAGCAGATGTTGGAATTTGCACCACCGAAGCTAAAATTTATCATGTCTGGCCTAAAACTGCTAATGGGGGTGAAAATGGGCACTCTTCAGCTCTTTAGTGCCTGAGCCTCTCTTCTTTCTCCCTTTCCCTTTGGTTCCTGGGTGCAGATTCCCTGCTGGCTCTGTCACAGAGGAGCAGGGCACTGCAGAAATTGAATTTGCCCAGTATTCAATCAAGGCAGAATAATGTGTTTAATATCTGAGGCATCGGGGAGGGGGAAGATTCATGCCCTGGGAGGAGGAGAGGGAAGGAGAGGCAGTCTCAGCACTGCCCTGGCTCAGTGCAGCATAAATCCAGCCTCACCCCCCTGAGACACACGAGGGGAGCTGCAGCACAAATCAGCCGAGAGCGAGGAAGTCCCGAGTCAAAGGAAGAACAATTTCATGTGCTCTTATCTTATTGCCACTATATTTCCTCCTTTGTGTTATTAATGACAGGTGAAATGCAAGTGCTGAACGGGAGGGAGGGAGGAAATATGGGCTGAAATTAAGTCAGGAGTGTCGAGGTTGGGTATCAGAGGTGCCTTTGGCAGGGAGCTCCCTTTGGCTGTGTGTCCCTGTCCTGGGAGGAGAGATTGGGATCCATCAGAGCCCCTGGAAGCTCAGGAAGGGCTCGGGAAGGGCTCAGGAAGGGCTC
>VZRX01008829.1:0-27308 GCA_013398075.1 Notiomystis cincta | reverse complement strand
AGGAAGGGCTCAGGAAGGCTCAGGAAGGGCTTGGGAAGGGCTTGGGAAGGAAGGGCTCAGGGAAGGCTCAGGAAGGGCTCGGGAAGGCTCGGGAAGGCTCAGGAAGGGCTCAGGAAGGGGCTGTGGGCAGCCTCAAGGTCTTTTCCAACCCAAACCAGTCTGGATTGATCCCAAACACGGAGTGCCTTTCTCCCAGCTGCTGCTGGGGCAGGAGCCAGGCTGGTGTGGGGGCACCAGGAGCCTCTGCCCCTTTGGCTCCTGGTGTTTCTGCAGAGGGAAAACAACAACCAAACCCTGAGGAATCAGCACTGGAGGCTGCAGAGTGTTCCAGGGGCAGCTGGAACTGGAATGTGCACGGACTCTTTGGGAATCCATAACGTTTAGGAGCTGCTGTCAATGGAATTGAGTGCTGCCATTGGATAACAGCCCCTCACTGCCAAAATCCTGCCAGCAGAGCCCGGGAATTTGGGGTGTTGTAAAGCAGCAGCTATTGATCCCCTCCACAGGCAGCATCCCTGCTGCAGCAAGTGACTGATGGAGTTTTAATCACTTTGTCTGAGACTGTCTCGGGCAAGAAAAATGATATTCCTGGCTTTTCTCTTCCCTGTGGATGGCAGGGTCCTGGCAGGCTTCTCAGGAGTCAGTGCTTGCACCAGTGCTGGGAGTGACCTGGGGAGTGACCTCTGAGGGACAGCAGCACCCCCTGTCCCCCCAAAGCCACCCTGAGGAGCAGGTATGAGCACATACATTGATATTTAAAGCAGAATACTTCTCCTGTCAGACAAAAATGTGTATTTATGGTGCAAGAGCTCCTTTAATAGGGACATTTCCAAGAATTATTATGAATTTCAGCTGGTGGGCAAGTTTGGTGCATTTAAAAGCTATCCATCACCCAGAGCAGATTCAATAGTCATCATTCGAGCTGGCTCTCACAATCCCATTTTTACAGCATCAAATGATGTGCTCAATAGTAAAATTATTTTTATCAGTTTTAATCTGTCATTTCCAGACAGTTGCTGATTTGCCACATCAATAAGATCAGCACCGTTGAAGTTAAGTGAGATTTACATTCCTAACTCCATTAGGAGCCTGCTCAGTTTTATTCCAGGCCCAGTTACCAAGTAAATAACTTTGGGCAGCACATCCCCAGGGATGCAGCTGCAGCCCTGCCCGAGGCTGTGGCTGGGGCTGGATGCCCTTCCCAGCCCAGGGATGCTCTGCAGAGGGCCCTGGTGGGTCCCAGCCCCTCCAGGGAGGAGCTGCTGCTGGGCCCAGACAAGAACAAAGCACAGGTTTGCTTTGCCAGTTCCTGAAATGCTTTCAAGCACTTTACCCCAAATCTTTGCCCTCTGGGTCAAAGAGGGAGGGTTCCCACTGCTGCATGTTCAGGATTTTAGCAGAGGCAGCCTCAGCCAGGTCCTGGCTGTGTGAGAATCCTTAACAGCTGCTCTGGGACCCACCTGCTGCAGCCTCCTCCTCCTCTGCCAGATGGAAAACTGCACTGACAGGCTCTGCTCGTGTCAATAAATCTCATTTCCTTCAGCAGTAGGAGGATGGGAACACGGCTGCTGTCCCTTTGCCCCAGAGAAGTTCCCTGCAGTCCATGTGGCAACCAGCAGATCTCCATCCATCACCCTCAGCAAACCAGGCTGGCCCTGCCCCTGCCCTGGGCAGCCTCTGGAGCTGCTGCTCAGCCTCCTCTGGGCTGCAGGAGATGAATCATCTTTAGGGGGTCCATTTGCACCACGAGCTGCAGAACTTGGTGCTGGCCAGGAGATGATTCCCCCCAGCTCTGGGACCTCAGGGTGGGGCCCTCAGCTCCACGTGGGAAAGGGCTGAGGGTATTTTAATTTTGTCTGTGAAAATATAAGGAAACAGAAGGGGGTTCAAGGTGAGGGGACTGGATGTGCTCAGAGCAGGGCATGAAATAACATCCAGACTAAGCCAGAGGCACAGCTTCTGATCCTTTTAATAGGACAGGCTTTTCCTCTGCCATAAATTTCCCTGCTCAGCACATATGGATCTTTATGATCTCTCCTTCTGAACCCACAAGGAGGAGCCACCCTGCAAAGCCCCATCTGCCCGATGCTTCTGGGGCTGCTGAGCTGTGCCAGGGCTGGAATTCCTCCATCCACAGAGCTCCCTGAGCCCTGGCAGGGAGCTGGAGCTGGGCCCTGCTGCCCCTGCCCTTGGCCACAGGACAAAACTGGGGAGAAAGCAGAGCTCCAACTGGAGCTGTGGAGCAGGGAGCCCTCACACTGGGACATGTGTGAGGACAGGATCTCATTCATCCAGTACAGGCTGGGGTGGTCCTTGGACTGGGCTGGCAAAAGGAGGCTGAGGATGATGATTGAAAACGACAACCACAACAAGTGAACTGTGACTGAAGCTTGCTTCTTGATTGGAAGTGTTTAGAAGGTGATGCTGGAACATGAGAATCAATTAACTCAAGAAGAAATCATGTTCTTCACCTCCTTCCATGTTTCCTGGCATCCTGGTAGCTTTAACATCTGGGTGTCCTCAAGACATTTGATGCATTTCATTCATCATACATGACATTTGCATAATGCCAACATCATACTTTATGCAGATGCACCCTTGAACATTTCACAAATTCTGATTGCTATTTAAACTCCCCACAAATGAAACCCACGGGGCCTTGCCCACTTGTGAATGTGGGAGAATGCAAGGTCCAAAGTGACTCGTTCCTTGCACACTCTAAACTCCCTTCACATCCCAAGTAAATACAGTGTCTTTCATTTTATTTTCTTTCCACAGCCATTAAAATTCTATTAGCTGTTTGTGAATATTATTTCATGCCATCTGCATTTGCTCCTAAGTCGTGCTAGCGACAGCTGCAATCATTTGTATGCATTTTCTGTGTGCTCGTGGTTATTGAGGAGCAGAACCTTCCTCCCTCGCTGCTCCAGGAGACACAGCCAACTGCAGGCATGGTTTGTTTGCAAATCCAAATCCCCACAGTGTTATTTTATTTATTAGGACAACAGAAGGGAAAAGGGAGGATGAGACAAAGGGAAGTGTTTGATGTTATGTGTCAAGCAGCAGTGCTGCTCCTTTTCACTTATTTATTTGGCCCCCAGCCACGGTTTGGGGTGGAAATGGAAGTGGACAGAGCAACAGACACTTTTTATTCTGTCATGTTTTCACTTGTGAAAGGCTGAGAGGTTCTATTGTGTAAAATATGTATTTTTAATTAACCACCATCTCCATATTGTAGAGCTGCTGAACAGGAACTTGAACAACACGACGTGATCCCGTGTCAGCATCTGCTGCGGAGCCACCTCAGTCCCCTCAGCTGAGGATGCAGCCCATAATTCCCAGCCAAATGAAATGTCTCAGCCTCACAGAGCAATAAACTTGGATAACAACAGGTCAGCAGCCAGGGCAGGGCTGTGTGGGGGTGACTGAGCAGCCAAATATTCTTTTTTATGATCTTTATTTCCGTGAGTGTCCCGGGGATGTTGAGCCCTGTGCAGGTGGAATCCATGCAGAATTCCAGCCCTGTTTTCCTTCCTTGGGAAAACAATCCCAGGGGGATTTTCGTCCCAGGAGAGGGGTGGCCAGGATCTTCATTTGTGGGTGCAGAGCTGGGGGGCCCAAATATTTCTGCAGTTTGGTGCCTGTGCTTGAGAAAGTCTCGCCCTGACTCCTGTGCTCCCACAAAGTTTGGCTTGAAAACACACAGGTGATAAATGCTTCAATATTTAACCATGATTTACCTGTGGTGAGTGAAGGAAAAATTATGCAAATAGGGCCTGAATCAGAGCAATGAGCCCCTTTATATTCTCCAGAAAATGTCAAAATATAATGTTTTATGAATCGCTCGCTTTCCTTTGAAAATAAAACACTTCTCCTTTTCCATGTTGAAGATTATGCCTGAACATAAATTACAGAGGAATGGTGGCTGGATTAATGCAGGCCCCAAATGGCAGGAATTCATAAAGGAATGAGATTTGTACTTAGGAGAATTCCCTGTGGTTTGACTCGCTCCAGATCCAGTCCTCGATTCACCCCTGCTCCAGGGACAGGAGCTGCTCACTCAGCGCCAAGGGCAGCACTGATGGAAGCAGAGAAAATAAAACTGCACAGATCCAGCTTTGAATGGCATTACAAACAAAGCAGGAGCAGCTCTGAGAGCGTAGCAAGGTCCCAGGAATGAAAGTCCTGTTCATTTGTGTGCAGATAAAAACAATCCTTGCAGAGGTGAAGGAGCAAAGCCACGCAGAATTTCCACTCCTCTCATCTGCAGTGTTTGTTCTGGGCCCACACAGCCCTCTGAGAGGCTTCAACATCTGAGGAAAACAAATTTCAGTGCATCACTTTGAATAATCCTGACTGAGTCATCAATTTAAAACCAAAATTCCTATTAGCACTTCTCCAAGGAGCTTTGATGAGGTTGTGGCTGTTGGCACCAGGAGTTTGTGCTGCACGTGATGATTCAGAGTTTCTCCCTCCCATAAACTGATTCCTTCTCACAAAGAGCAGCAGGAATTGCTGTTCAAGGACCAGGAAAGGGAAAGAAACCCTAGGAAAATCAGGGCTCATCTGCCATGAGCTGCCTCAGTATCAAGAGGGATTTTTATTGTAATCCCGTGGGAAATTCCTTCAGGGAAAGGAACCCTTCTGCAGGGTGGGTGTGCACCTGGATCCCCTGCAGTCCAGCAAAAGGAAATTATTCCCTGGAGCTGGCAGCCCCCAAAGCAGCAAAAAAAAAGTCTGTGAACCCTGGAGCTGAGCAGGGATTGCTGGTGGGACCTGGACTTGTCCTTCCCAGCACTGGAACTGTCCCCCCCTGGCTGGAGGTGGCAGATGGAGCTCAGCAAAGCCACCCTGGCAGGAGAGGGCTCCTGACCTGCTGCAGCCTCCCCCTCGGAGACTGCCTTTATCTCCTGCTCCAGCAAAGCAGAATTACTGGGAGATGCTGAGAGAAATGAAGGTCTAATGATCTCCAATTTATTCTCAGTCCCACTGGCAGCCCAGCCTTTATGACAGAGTATTTTTAATTAGTTTTTGAGTTTCCTCTTTGGAAGACCACAGGCTCCAGATGGCAGGTGAGCTCATCCCCTCACCGTTTTAGGGACTTTGGCCTGTTTTCCTCATCTTCAGCTCTCCCTGTTCCAAGGCAAGCAGGGTGAAACAGCAAATCACGAGGAAGGGATTAACAAGGAGTGAAAAACATCAAGCAGCAGGAATGGGAACAGGCTCTCAGCTCTCCCAAAGGGCCTGGATTGGGAAGAGGGTGCTTTTATCGAGTGAAAAAAACTCCTGAAAAGAAATCAAGCCCCACATATAAAGCATGAAAAGCTGATTTCTCGTAAACAAGGCCTGGAAGGAGAGGAGTCCTCATTGCTGGGACGAGAGGAGGAGCTCCAGCAAGTTTAAAAGATGGAGCAGCCCCTGAAGCCCCGGGTGTTCCCCACCCAGGGGAGGAGCAGGACCCAGCCTGAATCAAAGGGGATCTCACAAACCCATGGGAGCCCAGAGCCAGCCCTGCCAGCCCCTCCTGGGACAGGTCCAAGGCCCTCAGAGGACCAATTCCACCCCTCCATTAAAGCCCTGCAGGCCAGATCTGCAGGGGGGAAATGCTGCTGGAGTGCTCATCATTCCAGGGATTCCCTCTGGATTTTCCACCAGAAGTGGGGCTGGCCTCGAGTGGCTCAGTCCCTCTGGGTGTTTTTTGGGAAGGCTCAGGCAGGTCCCAGGGTCACTGTCCTAGTCCCAAAGCCGCCTGTGCCAGCAGCCCTGGGGAGCTGATAACAGCCTGCAGGTGTTATCAGCTGCACAGGGAGCAGGGGGGGCCTGCAGGATCAACACCAGAGCTGCTCTGGGGTGAAGCAGCAGCAGTTCCACGGGGCTTTTGTCACCCGGAGAGGGCTCACGGTCAGGGGTGCACCTCTCACAGCAGGCACCTGGTGCCCCCAGGTGATGGCTGGGGCTGGTCTGAGGCTGAGAGCCAGAGCCTGCAGGACCCCCTGACCCCTCCTGGGGCCAGGGAAGTGTTGGGGATCTTTCCCAAGCTCCCAGCTCCAGGGGTAACACACTCACAGCCAGCCAAGCCCCTTTTCATCCACCCCACTGGGGAGGTGCAGGTCCTGCTGCCTCCCCAGTGACAAAGAACGTCACCAGCAGGAAACTGGAGATGAAATCCCACAACAAACCCCTCTGAACAGGTGAAATTCTCCTTGCCCTTTCCTGCTATTGGTGGGTCTATAAAAAGCCCAGGGCACGTTCCAGGCCTGCACCTTCCACGAGGGAAGCCTGAGCTCATTTAAAGTGTAAATGATCAGGAGCTCCCCGCTGTTCCCACGCTGACACTTCCTGTCATTTGCATGATAAAATTCTGCTGATTTCAGATAGCATTCCTCAGGACGGGTTATTTGACACCCAGGCTGTATGTTAGGGAATAAATTATTTTGTTCTGCTCCTAACTGATCACAGTCATGAATTCTGATTTGCTGACACTGAGTCCCAAACAAAAGCACAGAACCTTGTCTAATAGTGCTATGAAAAAGGATATTCAAGAAATATTAACAAGTTTCATATGGTAATTTATGTAAATAGAAACCATAACTCAGTTGAATAGATTCAGTTGAATCTATAGAAAGAGTCTGAAAGCCAAGGTTCTCATGGTAAAACATAAATTGAGACTTAGTCTTTACAACCCAAATGTTGTGCTTTCTGGTACAGAACAAAGAAGGGAAAACCAGAAGCTTCTCTTTAATTAAAAAGTGAAACACTTCCCAGTTTGGAGTTTAGGATCTGCAGAGGGGCACTTTTCCAGGATTGTGAGCAGAGCCTTTCAAACAGCATCTCTGCAGAAGAAACATTGCAGCATCAATGTCCCTGGGCAGGGACACCTCCCTGGGGACACAGGGACACCTCCCACTGCCCCAGGCTGCTCCCAGCCCTGTCCAGCCTGGCCTGGGGCACTGCCAGGGGTCCAGGGGCAGCCACAGCTGCTCTGGGCACCCTGTGCCAGGGCCTCCCACCCTCCCAGGGCAGGATTTCTTCTTGATGTCCAATCTACACCTGCTCTCTCTCAGTTTAAGCCATTCTCCCTTCTCCTGTCAGTCCATGCCCTGGTGGGAAGTCCCTTCCCAGGCTTCTTGTAGCCCCTTTTAGGCTCTGGAGTCCCCTTTAGGCTCTGGGTCCCCTTCAGGCTCTGGGGTCCCCTTCAGGCTCTGGGATCAGTCACTCCCACCCCAGCAGACAGCCCAGCTCCTGATGTTCTGCAGATGCAGATCAAAGTGAAGACCCTGAGCCTTGTTTGGTCCTGGGTACCTCCACGAAGGTGATTTCCAACCTTTCTAGAGCCAGCTCCTCCATATCTGGTCTGAGCTTTGCAAAGACCATGTATTTTAATTAAAGACTTTAATTAGTCTGCCCATAATCTGTCAGAGCTTTCATGCTGAGAAATAATTAATGTCTTACCTCTACCTTGCAACTTCCACTATGTGTGTGCTTTCCAAATAAATCTGTTCTTGTGTTTGAAGGGACAGAACAATAACAGCACTTGGCACTTCCTCCTGCTGGAATAACTGAATTGTGCATTTATCACGGGGCTTTCTCTGAGGCTGTCCAAAGGGCAGCAGAGAGCTGGGTGTGTACTCAGCACCTCGTGAGACTGAGCCTCCAGCACACAATCAATATTTATAAATGACGCTCCAACCTTAAGGCGGCCTGGGACGTTCTGGGGGTGCTGGGCTTTGTTTGGTTTCCAAAAGCAAAATAGCAAAGGCCAGAGTGTGAGAGGTGTTGGAAACCAAACTTTCGACACTCAGAATTCGAAGACAAGCTCTGCTAAACAGCTCAGTTTCCATTTTGGCACCACAATAAGAGTTTACACTGCCAGGATTGCAGCACGTTGGGGCTGAGGCTTCACTGCAAAGGAGCTTTTAGTTCTGGGCCATCTCTGGCTGTTGGGACTTGCAGCTCCTTCTACAACTGAATCACACAGAGACACCTCAGCACTACAGAGCTGGCGTAGAAATCTAAAGAACAGGGGTGCAGGGTTGAACCATGGACACCTCTGCTGTCCTGCTGAGATCCTGGCTCCTCCCTGGCTGTGGAGAGCCCATCACTCACCCCAGCCCTGTCTCATCCCATCCCTCACCTCACTCCTGCCTGCCCCATCCCTTATCCCACTCCTGCTGCCCCATCCCTTATCCCACTCCTGCCTGCCCCTTCCTACATCCCACACCCCACTCCTGCCCCACCACTCACCCCGTGCCCCTCTGCAGTTCCAGCTATGATGTCACCTGGAGCTGCAGGCCCAGAGCTGTTGTTGAGTCACTGCTTTCAGCCCTTTATGGTAATTAACGCTGAGATCCTGCGTCTGGGCNGCCCTGGTGGGAAGTCCCTTCCCAGGCTTCTTGTAGCCCCTTTTAGGCTCTGGAGTCCCCTTTAGGCTCTGGGTCCCCTTCAGGCTCTGGGGTCCCCTTCAGGCTCTGGGATCAGTCACTCCCACCCCAGCAGACAGCCCAGCTCCTGATGTTCTGCAGATGCAGATCAAAGTGAAGACCCTGAGCCTTGTTTGGTCCTGGGTACCTCCACGAAGGTGATTTCCAACCTTTCTAGAGCCAGCTCCTCCATATCTGGTCTGAGCTTTGCAAAGACCATGTATTTTAATTAAAGACTTTAATTAGTCTGCCCATAATCTGTCAGAGCTTTCATGCTGAGAAATAATTAATGTCTTACCTCTACCTTGCAACTTCCACTATGTGTGTGCTTTCCAAATAAATCTGTTCTTGTGTTTGAAGGGACAGAACAATAACAGCACTTGGCACTTCCTCCTGCTGGAATAACTGAATTGTGCATTTATCACGGGGCTTTCTCTGAGGCTGTCCAAAGGGCAGCAGAGAGCTGGGTGTGTACTCAGCACCTCGTGAGACTGAGCCTCCAGCACACAATCAATATTTATAAATGACGCTCCAACCTTAAGGCGGCCTGGGACGTTCTGGGGGTGCTGGGCTTTGTTTGGTTTCCAAAAGCAAAATAGCAAAGGCCAGAGTGTGAGAGGTGTTGGAAACCAAACTTTCGACACTCAGAATTCGAAGACAAGCTCTGCTAAACAGCTCAGTTTCCATTTTGGCACCACAATAAGAGTTTACACTGCCAGGATTGCAGCACGTTGGGGCTGAGGCTTCACTGCAAAGGAGCTTTTAGTTCTGGGCCATCTCTGGCTGTTGGGACTTGCAGCTCCTTCTACAACTGAATCACACAGAGACACCTCAGCACTACAGAGCTGGCGTAGAAATCTAAAGAACAGGGGTGCAGGGTTGAACCATGGACACCTCTGCTGTCCTGCTGAGATCCTGGCTCCTCCCTGGCTGTGGAGAGCCCATCACTCACCCCAGCCCTGTCTCATCCCATCCCTCACCTCACTCCTGCCNGCCGCTAATGACTCTCAGCTCCCTCCCGCGTGTTTATTTTTGTTCCCCTTCACACTGTCATTTCAGGGGAAATTACTTTTGCCTGCCTCTCTGTCAGGGAATGGGGGAGCAGCATGCCACCCCCAGCTCGCCCTGTGCTCCTGCTCCAGGCTGTCCCTGTCCCTGTCCCTGTCCCTGTCCCTGTCCCTGTCCCTGTCCCTGTCCCTGTCCCTGCAGAGCACGGAGCATCCTCCCATCTGTCTTCCTTAAGTGGCACGAGGCGCCTCGGCACTGGATAGAGACATCATTTTTACTGCACCGAGTTGTGGTGCTTGTTTTTGCTCTGAATTATTTACTAACCCACTCCTGAGCGGGGAGAGGCGTGGGGCTGCAGGAGAGAGGCAGAGCTTTCCAACTGGGCGGTGGGAGGAAGAGCAAACAATTTCCCCGAGCATCGCTCAGAAACTCTGCTGTGATTTTCTCGCCTTTGTTCCATCTCGTGTTAAACATGTTTGTGTCAGGCAAACAACCCACATTAGATGGAATTTCACACCATTCAAAGCATCAGTGTCTCCAGCCTTAATGTGTATTATGTTCAAACATGCAACGTAATCCATCACAAACCCCTGCAGACCCCGCGCTTCCCTCCCGGTTTATCTGCTCCGAGCTCCCTCCCTGCACGCACGTAGCCAACCTTCTGTCGGTGGGTTTTTTTATTTATTTGGAAACAGCAGAGCAGATTCTCAGTCAGTGTTCGCTATCACAGCTCCTCTGGCTGCCTGCCCGTGGATTTATCCCAGCAGAGGCTCGCTGCTGGCTGGAGCCTGCGGCTGCAGGATTAAGCGGGGCTTGATGCCGGGGTCTGTTCCCAGCACAGCCAGGCTGACCAAAGCTCTCTCATCACACCCTGCACGGCTGTCAGGGCCTGACCTCCCCCCGGACTCACCTGGAAAAAATCCATTCTTTGGCCGGCAGGAAAAGGTTTGGAAATGAAGCAGGAGGTTTGCACGAGGAGGGAAGGCGGCTCTGGAGGAGCCTGAGCTGGGGCAGCAGCGCTGCTGCTCTGGGGGGTTTGCAGCTCTGCGAAGGAGCAAAATGGACTGGAAAGGGAGAAAAAGCTTTGGTTTTGTTTGCAGGAGTTAATGCAAACAGAGCCAGAACCAACAAACCCAGTCCAACCGGGAGGAAAATCTGGGTTTGGTGTGAAGCAGAGGAGCAGTGGCTCCTCTGAAAAGGATACTGAGGGAAGTACCAGAATCCTTTAGATTAGAACATATGTGGAATTAGATTATATTGAAATGATGAAGTTTTGATTTAAAAAGCAGCACTGTGCTGAAAACACACTGGGCTTCACTGAGGCAGCTTTCCTAGCAAAGAGATCTCCAGTGAATTTTGATCCATTTTTGGGTCTATCTGGCTTTCCTGATAGAAATAGCAGGAAATATTGTGGCATGTCTAATTCTGTTTTTCACTGGAGACTTAATTTTTTCCTTCAAACTCATTTTTTTTAGCACAGCCTCCCCATCTCAGTTCATTTTTTCGCAGTGCACATCTTCATCTCTCATCACTCAGCACTCACCATTTAGCGTATCAACATGGCAATTTCTGCAAATCAGAAAGCAAAGCCATTAACATTTGAAGTGGAAATTTTGAGTTTCTGATCATTAAATAGCTTGGAAATGTAGGGAAAAATAACCTCCCTCTCCTTTTAGTCCAAATAAATCCCTCAGATGAAGGGGTCTGGATGAGTTTGAGCTTCTCCCACATGGGATGACAACGACCATCGTTCAGTTTTTGGTTTCCACATCGATCCCATGAACCAGGGGAAGATGCTACAGCTCTGTCTGACCCCTTTGTGTAGGGAAAAGGGTGGAGAGGCCCTGAGCAGGTTCCCCAGGGAATGGTCATGGTCCCAAGGATGTCTGGGCTCCAGGATTGTTTGGACAATGCTCCCAGGGATGCACAGGTTGGGATTTTGGGGTGTCTGTGCAGGGCCAGGGGTGGGATGGATGATCCCTTTGTGTCCCTTCCCTCTCAGGACATTCCATGCCTCTGTGAAGGACTCCCAGCCCGCTGTGAGTCCTGGTGTTTGCTGACCCTGCTGCAGCAGAGGGGCTTTGGGCAGGACCAAGCATGAGCTGACCCCTGGGATGTGCCAGAGCTGCCCCTTCCCAGGAGGGGCCCAGTCCCACAGCTCCTGTCCTGCAGGGTGGGGGCCCCAAAGGCCAGGAGCAGCTTGCAGAACCCCTCCTTAGTGTGGAGGCTGCTGAGGGGCAGGGCAGGAACAGAGAGGGGCAGGAGCAGAGGGGGGCAGGAGAAGAGGGGACCCCGGTGTGTGCCCAGCACAGGGACCCCAATTTGTGCCCAGCCCAGGGACCCCCCTGGTTTGTACCCAGCCCAGGGACCCCAATTTGTACCCAGTAAGGAACTCCAATTTGTGCCCAGCCCAGAGACCCCCAGTTTGTGCCCAGCAGGGCGTGGGCAGCCCCCAGGGGGCTGTGGGTGGGACAGGGGGCTGTGGTGGGCTGGGGAGCATCGATGGCTCTGCTCCAACACCCCCAGCAGCCCTGAGCCTGCATCTCAGAGTCCCAGCAGTGTTAAATTTGGGAGAGACTCCAAGGCCATCCAGTCCAACCTTTGATGCCACCGTGCCCAAAGTGCCACCTGCATGTCCCAGACACCCCAGGGGTGGTGACTCCAGCACTGCCCTGGGCACCCTGCTCAGACTCTGGAAGAGGAGAAATTTCCCCTGATCTGGACTGTGTCTGCTGGTTTTTAATAATCACAGGAGATACCCAGGTGTGCCATGAATCCAGGGGTGGTCCCAGAGGAGCCGTGGCTGCCCAGCCCTGGCACTGCCCCAGGCTGGGATGGGGCTTGGAGCAGCCTGGGATGGTGGAAGGTGTCCCTGGCCACAGCAGGGGCTGGAATTAAGTGATCTTTAAGTCATCTTAAAGTGATCTTTCCCACCCAAACCATCCCAGGATTTTGTGTTTCTCTGACCCTGCTGTACCTGCCCCTGATTTGGGACATTTGGGGCTGTGCCTGCAGCACATTTTAGGTTCCAAGCTCCAAAACTTCAGTTACATATTTTAATGTGTGTGATTTAGGAAAATATGGTCCAGTCCATCTGCTTTGCATTAATTTGAATGACTGATTAAAAATACAGGTTGAGATATTACAGCCACTAATAATTTCTCCACATGGCTGGCTCTTCACGGATCGAGGGAAAATTGGGAATAAGGCTTTTTATCAATTTCCACAGGCAAGCTTTGCCATAATCCTTTTATTTCATTGAGAAATGTGTTTGTTTGTAGACATTTTATTTGTTTAACAATTTCCCTCTTTTCCTTAATCTTTTCAGTAATTATTTCCCATTCTATAAATATTTAAACTATTTGAATTCTCCATAAGAATTATTCTATTTCACTTTGTCCTTTTCCCAGTGAGCTTCAGCTCCTGTCCAAGCCCCTCAGCCTGGTGTCCTGCTCATCATCCCTGGTATTGCTCAGAAGACTCAGCTGCCAAAATTAGGAATAATTTTCTCTGGTTCCCCTCAGTGCATTGTTTGTCCTTCACCTGCTTTTAGGGACTCGTTTGGCCCTTGACTTCCTGGCCTCATGGTCTGAATTAAACACTTTTTTGTCTTTTGTAATCCCTCACCACTCATCCTGCAGCACGATTTTCATCTTCCTTCACGTTCTGTATCCAAGAAAAGAAGCAGAATACTGAGTAGGGAAAGAGATGTTTCATTAACACCAACACTGACATCACAAATATATCTTCTAATTGCTCCTCTAAAGGTGAAATCAATAACTGGGCTGAGACATTTCTAAAAAATTCCACGTGCCATTTTTATTGGAGATGGATGTTGCTGAGAATTGGAGAGCTACTGTTTGCATGAGTGATCTGCCCAATTTGCTGCACATTACTCATAAATCTGGAAAGGAAGACAAGTTGTGTTGAACTCCCCTGTTACAAACCCACAGCTTTAGGCCAGTGAGAGAAGGCAAAGGGAGCAGATCAGAGCCAGTACAGCTGCCTTGGCTTCTGCTCATTCCAGTCCTTGATTATTTCCCCTTTACAGCCTGGAGAATCCATCTGCTCCTGACCTTGGCCTGCCCACAGGACTCACTGTGTTTGGGGGAAAGGAGAATGTGTCAGAGCACAGAGCCAGGGGAGGCTGAGCTCTCTCCCTGCACGGGTTCTGTGAGCCCTGAGCTCGCTCTCGGCTCCACTGGCACATCCCAGACTTGTTAACAACACCAGCCTGTGACAAACAGCTCAGAGATGGCTTGGAATCCACCAGGGGTGGTTGTTGTAGGACCCACACTGTGCCTGCAGCCTGGCAGGGACCTGCCTTGGAGGGGCTGCTCTGGGGGAGCTCAGAGCTGTGGTCTCCAGACTGTGATGGATGAAAAGGGTGGATTCTGCAGAGCAGAGCTGCTCAGCTCAGGTCTGCAGGGGGCTGTGGGCCTGTGGGAAGGTTAAACCTGCAGGCTTGGGGCCCCAAAGCTGCTCAGATGTTTCCAGTGCCCAGCAAAGGGTGCCAGGCTGAGGTGGTGAGTGGAGGTGCCACACACAGCCCAGGCCATGGAATTCCGGGCTGTGATTGGTTTCCAGGTGTTTTGAGGCTTGGGAAGCTGTTCCATCTCCTCAGCAGAGGCAGTGATGGGGCTGTGGGGCAGAGGACAGCGTGAGGACCAGGAGGAGTTTGGTTCCAGCCTGCTGGGCTGCCCAGCAGAGCGGGGCAGGCTCAGAGCTGCTCACCCAGCTCCATCACAGGCGACCTCTTCTTGTCCAGCCCCCGCTGCCAATTGTTCAATTTGGTTGTTTTTGTTGCCTGAAACCACTCATTTCAGCACTTGCACAAGCACTGTTCCTGCTGCTGAGACCTCGGGGCTCTCACTCCCGGGTTTGTGATTGCCGGTAAATGTCATCATTTCTCGCATTGTGCAAATGCTGCAGGACGTGGTGTTCCAGCTCTCAGAGGCAGGGGGGGGATGACAAAGGGGATGTGCTCAGTCACACCATTCAGTGAGAGCTGGGGCTCCAGTGAGCAGGGGAATGACAGCTGCTGGTCCAGGAGATGCAGAGGAGCTGCCAGGATTTCCATGGCTCTGAGCAGACATTTCCCATCTCCAGCTCCTGTGAGGAAGCCCTTGTGGAGGGTCTGTGTTTCCCCCTCCTGCAGTGGCTCAGGACCTGCTCTGGTGGAAAGCAAGGGCTCCTTCTCCAGAACACCTGGCTCAGGTGTGGCTGCTTTGCTCCTTTGGCTCCAGCTCTGCCTCAGGGGTCTGCTGAGGGAGCCTTTCAGCAGGACAGGTTTGTGCTGTGAAATGACGGATCCCAGTGCAAGAATCAAACTGGTGGCACTGGTTCTCTGTTTCTCAGAGCCCTGCAGACCCAGGGCAGACTCTCCCTGGTGTTGATGTCAAACACTGTCCACGTGGATGTTTCCTCCAGCCCTCTCTTGAGCCCAGCAGCCAAAGCCAGGGGGGACCTTTGCTCCTCCTTTAACCACAGCTGCCAAATTAAATTCCCTGCTCTGACACCGGCACTTTCCACAGCTCTGAATCAATTCCTCCATCACTCCCCATTCTTAGCTGTGATTAAAAACATGTGTCCCCTAATTAAGCTAACGAGGAATTGTTAATTGGCACACAGCCCCCCTCCGAGTGTGCTCATTAGTGTCACTGTTGCACCAAGGAAGGGCACAGGGTCCTGCCAGGGTTTGGGGCTGGCTCTGGGGGTGTAGCTTTGGGTGAAGGGCAGGAGGGGCTGGGACAGGGCTGGCACTGGGCTCAGATGGGGATTTTGAGGTGCTGGTGACCTTTTCCAGTGCTGCCTTGTCAAAGCTTGGATTAGAATCCCCAAGGGAGGGCAGAGAGTTAAGGGTTGGGTCCTCATTGTCCCAAAAAACCAGAAGAAAAAGGTAGAGCCAGGAGCAGGGCACAAATCCCAAGGTCCTGAGAGGGCTGTGAGTAAACACAGCCCCTGTGCTTGGGAGCTAATCCTGGGTGTGGCACTTAGGCTCCCTCTCCTTCTGAATACACGAAATATTGCAAATCCTGTGGTATGGGGAATGCTCTAAAGCCTGAGCACCTGATCCCCAGGGTCACAGAGCCTGGTTACAGCCCTGGGGACAGGCAGAGCTGGGCCACCCAAGGGTGTTCATTGGGTTTCATTGCTTCATTCTTGTCACCAAACCCTGCAGATCACTTGGGTTCCGAACTCTGAGGGCCAGAACTGCAGCCTTGCCCAGCCTGTGCCGTGGATCTCCTGCAATCCAAGGAATCACGGACACGGGAGCTGCAGGAGCATTTACACCTTCATGGCAGAGAGGGGAGGAGGCAGCTGGGCTGTGCCAGTGTCAGGTCTGAGAGCTCCCCTGGCCACTGAGCTCTGCAGGGCTGGGACATGGCCTTCCAGGTGGGCTTAATCCCCAAAGGGCTGGGACATGGCCTTCCAGGTGGGCTTAATCCCCAAAGGGCTGGGACATGGCCTTCCAGGTGGGCTTAATCCCCAAAGGGATGGGACATGGCCTTCCAGGTGGGCTTAATGTCTGCAGGAGTGGGAAATGGGCTTCCAGCTGNAATCCCCAAAGGGCTGGGACATGGCCTTCCAGGTGGTCTTAATCCCCAAAGGGCTGGGACATGGCCTTCCAGGTGGGCTTAATCCCCAAAGGGCTGGGACATGGCCTTCCAGGTGGGCTTAATCCCCAAAGGGATGGGACATGGCCTTCCAGGTGGGCTTAATGTCTGCAGGAGTGGGAAATGGGCTTCCAGCTGGGTTTAATGTCTTCAGGGATGGGAAATGGGGTTCCAGGTGGGTTTAATCCCCAAAGGGATGGGACATGGGGTTCCAGGTGGGCTTGATGCATCATGCAGCCTCCAGCCCTGAGGAGTGCTGCTCTGAGCCCACAGCCCTGTTCCACCTGCTGGCTGCTCCCAGCTGGGAACGCGTCTCAAACCCTGCTCAAGTGACAGATTTGTCATCAAATCTACTCTGTTCTGTCTGGGCTGATAAGGATGCCACTCCATGGATCACTCGAGGAGAGGTGTCTCAGAGACAGAGAAAAGCTCATATTTCTGCTCACTGAGGTGTTGCTGACACAATTTAGCATGTGGTACCCAGCTCATTTGGAATTCAGTGCCGACTTCATCCGCATCATAAAGTGAATCCTGTTTTACAATTCCCTTGAACATTCTCTAAATGATGGCATCTGAAAACAAGCAGCACAGTTTATGTGGTGGAATGGTGCTGCTGAAATTAATTCTTAGCTATATAATCCAGGATATCAGTCAGACACACAGGAGCAGGAGGGCTGCAGGGATTGGGAACTGAGAGCCAGGTGCCTGTGCAGCTCATCCCTGGAATTCCTGCACTCCCAGGGCTAGAGGAGCAGGCATGGTGAATAAAATGGAAGTTTGGCCCTGGAAAGGAATCATGGAATTGAGTCAGAATGTGGGGGGGTGTTTGTTTTCCCAGGGAATATTCACCTGTAAAAATCAAAGCTTTTCTTAGGAACCAATCAGTCACAGGGGAACAGATCTCTGCTAGAATTCCTGGTTCTGGTTTCCCAGCTTGGGTGCCTGACTTGCTCCTGCAGCACCAATCTGTGCCTCGTTATCTCATCTCCAGTGCTGCCACTTCCTTGGCACAGGGGCTTGGCCTGAGAAGCAGGTGCAGACTCACAGGTGGGGGCTGCAGCACCTCAGGTTTGTCAGTTGATTTAGAACTCCCTGCATGTCAATAATTCAGAGGCAAAGGGTGCTTCAGTCACCAGAGCAGCAGCACTGGGCCGTGATGGCTTATCTGAGTCAATAAATGATGGATGGGAGCACATTAAAGAGGGACCTGAGGTCCAGGTGTGTAAATCCCCCTCTAAAGCATCTTCAGAGTTATGGCTGGGACTTCCAGCTCTGAGAGAAGTGAGGAGCAGCCCTTCCCCAGAGCTGAAGTGAAACACTTCCATGCTAATAGTTTGTTTTAAAATTAGTCTCACCTGTTCTGGAAGGTGGAGGTGCCCAGAGCTGCCAGGGAGATCCAGGCAGCAGTGCCACAACCAAGCCCTGCTTTCCATAGTTTCCAATCACAGGGGAGAGCTGCTCATTTTCTGCTTTCAAGCCTTGCAGGATGTCAGACCCCTGAGAGAGCAGCACATCAGGGATCCAGGGCTGCTCAGAGACTTCTCCCTCTGCTTCCTGTGCTAAACTGGCAGCAGATATTCTCTGGGAGGAATCCCAGTGAGGCACAGGAAAAGCAGAACTGGGTCTCTGTAGCAGGAGCCCTTCTAAAAACAGTGTTGGGATTGAGGTGGGGACACAAAACATTAGGAGCTAAGTGAGATTTTACTGCAGGATAACGTTTTATTTTTATAAAGCTGCCTTCTCCTGGTGCAGGGAGAACCAAACCTTGCAGGGAGCTCTGCCTGGGGCTGGTGCCTGGCACAGATTCATGGCTGGTGTGGGGTCCATGGCATTGCCAAAACCTCCTGCTCAGAGCAGAACTAAACCTTCCCATCACCCCAACCCCTCCAGGCTCTGGGGCACCCTCAGACACCCTCTAGTTCTCTTCGTGCCAGATCCTGCCCTGTCCAGGCAGGGAGGAGCTGTGGGAATGGGAATTCCCTCCATGAATCCTGTGCTGCTCCATCAGCTCCCGGCCCTGCCAGCTGGGAGCCCAAGTAGGGAGTTTCAAAGGAAAATGCTGTGATTCATTCTTCTGTGACCAATGGATTACAGGCAATTATTCCAAAATTATATTCACATTTCCATCTACTTTCTTTGAAAACAAATGGAACCCAAAAAAGAGGGGAAGGCAGCTCACTGAAGAGTTCTGAAGTGAGAAGAGTGGCTCTCGTTGCTGCAGCTCATCCCTGATTGCATGGACAGAGCTTTGGCTCTGAATCCACAGCTCCTGATTATTATCTGTTTTCTCCCAAGAGGCTGCAGATCCCAGTCCTTCTCCATGGCCATTTTCCCTGCCTTGGATGTGAACTCTGAGTCCTTCACTTGCTCTTGCTGCTCCCCTTTGTTTGCTGCTTGCTGCATTATCAGCAAACCCAGCTGATTTTCCAGGAACACTCAATACTTCTGTCTGATTTGTTTGCAATCCACCTAAACCTTCCTGTTTGCCAGAGATCCCAGCCCCTTAATCCAGGCATGAGCTGAGCATCCAAACGTGGGGTTTATGCAAAGTCTCTAAAGCTGCAGCAGGCCCGGCCTGGGGGCTGAGCCCGTCCCTGATCCCGGGCTCTGGGCAGGGATTGCACATGAAGGGAGAGCAGCTGATTTCCATGCAAACTCTGCATCTTCTGTGATTAAAGGAAAAAAAAAATAAACGAGGCATCCCTCCACTCTTCCCCTCCCTCCTCAGAGCAGAGCAGCTCCAGGCAGCTCTGTCTGTGCAGTTCCAAAGACTTTGAACGTCTCAGTGGTGGAACTGGGGAGTGCCTTGGCTTGGAAGGGACCAAAAGCTCTTCCAGGGACACCTGGCACTGTCCCAGCTGCTCCAGCCTGGCCTCAGACACTCCCAGGGATCCAGGGGCTTCTCTGGACAACTTTTCCTACCTTGAAGTTCAGTGCCTCCTCCTCTCCAGGCTGTCACCGTCCCTGCAGCCGCCTGGAATGGGAGGGATTTGCTGTGGAGTCAAATTCTGCTCCTCTGAACCTCTCCTCCCACCTGGAGTGGGGAACAGCCACGTTAGAACATGATTTTAGAGTTCATTTCTGCTGCTTAGCACCTGTTGCAGCTGATTAATGAAGTAGCTGCAGGTCCTAATGACATAAATTAGGATGATGAACACAGAGCTGCACTGAACATCACAGGCCAGGCTTAATTCCTAAGCTGCCCTAATTTTTTTCCTGTGGAGGATTCAGTTTGATTTTTAAGAGTGTTGAACACAGAAGAAATTAAAGAATTAATCCCTTTAGCAGGGAATAAAGGTAAATTTGCACATATTTGAAATGTCTCAGGTCTCATTTCTGAAACTCTGGGTAATGTGGTCAAAGCATCTTCACACAGATCCTGTGGGTAAACACCAGGATTTGATTTAATGATCAGAGGGCTTTAATTAATTGTTTTTCATATTCAGTTTGCCTGTGTATGCACAGCTGAGTGTCCCCCCTGCACTCCCAGCCCAGAAGGAAGCAGGAAATGCAGTTTGGGGTTTCTCAGCACCAGCAGCCACTCCTGGAACTTCTATCGAGGCAATGGAACGAGCCTTGGCACTACTCCTGTGTCACATCCTGACATCCTCTAATGACTTCAACCCTTTTGTGAGCAGGAATGCATCTGCCTTTATGTATTTACATAGATATACACCCAGCCTGGAAATCAAATCTAATTTCCTGCCTGCTGAACCTATCTATAAAGGTAAATGCAGGTGCTGAGGGTTTTTTTTCTCTCATTCCCTTTCATAGTCATGATGCATTTCATGATTTCTTTGCTTTACAGCATCCTTTCAAATGACACATTTTATCAGTTCTCTGGGGAGTATTGATGTTTTGCCCTTTTAAACATGTCATTTGATTTTTTTGATGTTCCTCTCTTACTCTCCATCTGTTTTCTTGTAATGCTTTCATTTGGTGGCAATTTTTCATTGAGTCCCCAAAGGTTTGTGTTTTTTTTTTTTTCCAGGAGTTGCCTTGAGCTTATTTTTTCCCCCCCTTGTGTTTGGAAATGTTTGACATGTGACCCAATTCCTCCCGTGGGAGTGGGGCTGCTCCTGTTCCCCTCCCAGTCTTTTTTAGGGATTTCAGCATGCAGAGCACATTTCCCTGCCTTTGGGAGCCCTGTGGATTCAATCAGAGAACAATTTTTAAAAGCAAATGAGGAGAAAAAAACCCCACGGTGATGTTTCAGATTGTGGACAGGGTTTGTGTGGCTTTGGAGAGGTTCCCAAGACACAAATAAAGGGAATTCTGGGTCTCCTCTGGCTCCCCTGTTCCTGTCCCAAAGCAGTGCTCACGGTCAGATTTCAGAGGGGATTGTCCCCTGAAAATGTTTCCAGAAGTTTCTCTGAGTTAGGGAGTGTTTTTTGAGGGAAGCACTGATGGGAAGCCAAGGTCCAAAGGAGGATTCCCTGGTGGAAGCTCCTTCCAGAGGAGTTCTCCAGTGTTTGGGGGGTTCTGGACCAGTTCTGAACTGGAGAGGTGCCAGGAATTCCTCAGGGAGCTGAGCTCCCTGAAGTCAGGAAGCCCCTGCCTCAAACACGAAAAATCCAGCTCCTTAAATTCCCATTTTTAGTGAATTTATTCAAATCTGATTATTTTAATTTCCTTATCACTGCTGTGGCTCGGCCCAGTTTTCATCTGAGCACCATAAACCCACTCTGGAAATGTCAGAAATCCATGGAAAAAAGCTCCATGAGTGTAAATCCCTCATTTGGGCCCACCCTGCCCATTATGGCCCAGTTTGTTTAACAAGCTGGAGCAGAATTTCACTCCTGGACTTGTGAGCGCCGCTTCCAACCGTTTGCTACTAAATAACTCCTCTGGAAATAAATCCCAAATTATGTTCAGTGTCTGCACGTGGAAGTTGTGTGGGGATGAGATATTTTCCAGCTTGGCTTCAGCAGCCTGAGCTGATATTTTTCAGCAGTTTTTCACGTGCTGTAGAAGATATTTAGATAAGGCCAATATATAACCCTGGTATTATCTGGAATAGTGTTTCCAGGGCTGTTCCTATCAAGGATGACTTAAGGGACAAGTGATGTTCAGCTGCATTAGCACAGCAGATGGAGCATTATTCCAGCCTGGATGGCAGGAGAACACAGAGCTCACCTCCAGACTCAGCAGATGTCAATTTATATTAACGAGCAGAGGCAACACACAATATATTTGATTTTTCCTTGTAACCTGTCTCCATTACAAAACATCTGCATACATTATACCCCATTCCAGATGTTTAAAATTAATGCTGTAGCAAACAGCTCCCATTTTTGCCTTTCACTGATAATTTTTTTGTCAGCATAGAAATTAGGTCTGATAAAAATGAGAGAGCTGGTGATGGGCTCGGTGTGTTTGGGAGTCTATTACACCATCAATTGCAGTTCCACAGGCTGCTAAAAGCAGCAATAAGACAAGACTGCTTGTCACATATTTATGAGCTTATGAACCTCCCTGTCCCTTTTGTTATCCCTTCCCCTGGCAGTGCAGAGACTGAACCTTGAATTAATGCAGAAAGGATGAGGCTCCTCTTCCTGCTCCATCCGTCCTGGCGCTGGCACTTTGTAAATGTCACCCTGGACTCAGGGACAAGGAGCTCTGTGCTTGGAGCTGGCGTTGCCTCAGCTTCCCAGGAAATGGATGGAGCAGTAATGAGCAGCAGATAAGCTCCTTTAATCTTAATGTCCTTTGGATTTTTCTTTATCCTCGCCACGATCTACAGATGAATTTCCTGAGGGTGCAATGCTAAATCTTCTGCCCACAATCAGCTGTAAATCCTGGAGCTGGAGAGCCCCTGGCTGGGCTCACAAGAGCCTTTCATGGGCATAGGCAGGGCCTGAAGGATGGCTGGGAGATTCCTCAAGGAATAATTGCAGTGATTGATCTGGAGATGTTTTGTGGTGGTTTCCACTCCTCGTTCTCCAGAGCTTTTCCTGGCAGGGTTTGATGGGACCTGCAGAGAGCTCCTGGTCACTGCTGGTGGGAAAGAGCTCATGAAAGGATCAAGGGGAGTGGAGTGAAAAGCTGGGATGTTCACAGGGAATCCCTCAAGGGTTTGGGTTGGAAGGACCTTAAATCCCACCCAATTCCACCCCCAGCCATGGGCAGGGCACCTTCCACTGTCCCAGGCTGCTCCAACCTGGCCTGGGACGCTCCCAGATGTGTTTGTCCCTCCCACCACACACAGATATGGGTGTATTTGATTTCTGGGGGTGGAACTAGGGGACCTTAAAGGCCCATCCCAATCCCAGCCTTTCTCTGATCCCATGATTTATTTACCTGTACATTCCTGGATGTATTCAGGTCCAGCAGGTCCCAACTCAAACACCTTGGAACAGCACAAAACTGCCAGTGGGAAATGGTCTCCAGGTGTTCCCTGTGCCCCAGTTTAGTTCTGGTCCAAATGAATTTGGCTTTTCCTGACCTGAGGGAGGGTTGTGCCTTCCCCAGGGGCAGCCTGGCAGAGCATCCTCGAGTAGACCAGGAGCAGAAATATATCTGTGTTTAATTTAGTGTGGCTCGATTGTTGACACCCAAAAATGATACAAATCTTCCCTGGCCACGTGGGGGAGAGCAGGGATGGCCACGGGGGCACAGAGGTGCTCATTCCCCTTGGGAATCAATAGGAATCTGTGTTTTATAAATGGCTCTGCTAAACCCCAGAGAAAATTCATGGAGTGGAGATAGGAAGAGGCAGAGAATGAAAAGGGAGCTAATTCCTTTCAAACAGCTGATGATTATCAGCATCCTTGGGAAGCACATCCAGTGGAGGGCAGGGAGCAGGAGGCTCCTGCATTAATTCCCAGGGGGATGATTGCATTAACCATGCAGAGACTCCAGGCCTGACCCCGGTGTCTCTGGAGCACCCTCGGCCCTCTGTCACCCCCAGGAACAAACCTGTCCTGGGTCAGCACCTCTTCTTGGCACTGGGGATCCTCAGGGAGAGCTGGATAAAGCTGGGATGTTAATCAGCAATTAAATGTGGCATAAATGGATACATGGCAAAAGGATTGTGAGGTAAAAAATACCCCAAACCAACCCAACAATTCTGGAGAAGAGGACAGGGAGGTTTGCAGGTGATTTAGTGGGATTAGGAAAGTGCAGGTGAATTTTAGGGTTGAAGTGAAGCTGACAGGGAAGAGAGGTGGGCAAACACAGATTTATGGAAGAGAGTTATTATGAAAAAGAAGCAGGAGAATGAAAGGTGAAGAGGAGGGAAATGGCAAGTTGAAACAAAAATCAAATCAGGCAAAAGATCAAGCTCAGAGCAAAGTGGAAAGCCATCAGCAATAACATTTACTGATGGAGCTGCTGCCCTGTGAGGACTCAGGGATCTCTTTTGCCTCCTTCCCCACAGTCCTGAAGGGTTTTCCTCCTCTCTGCTGTTGCAATCTCCCCTCGGCCAAGCCCTGTACCAGGTCTGGGGACACAAACTCAGGTCTGGCTCAGTTCTGCTTTGGCAGCACAGGCAGAGCAGCTCCCCAAACCTTCCAGGGGTGGCAGGGGCTGCTCAGGAAGGTGCTAAAGCCAGCACTGGGAGGCTCAGCCTGACCCCCCAGCTGTCCCTGGGCTCTGGCTGTGCTCCCCCAGCACAGCCAGGATTGTTTTGTTGGCAGCACGATGGGAATTTGCTGGGCTGAGCTCTGCCCTGTTTGCAGCAATCCCTGGGCACCTCCTGAGGATGAGGGGCTTCAGTCAGAGTTATTATTTCAGATCAGTTTGCAAACACAAATGGCTCCGTTCCCTGCCTGCCTCAGTCAATTCAGGGGGATCATGGCAGCACCAAACCCAGAGGCCAGAGCTGAGCAGAGCAGAGTTCCTCCTGCACCACGCCGGCCACAGAAGGAAAAAGTTGTCAATCCTCTGGAAAAACCAGGCAGAGGTGTGGGACCTGCACTGGGGGAGCTGCAGGAGCCCTGCAGCTGAGAATGCAGAGAGAGAGGAGGAGCAGGGCAGCCCAGCAGAGTTTGGGAGCCCCGGTGCTGCCGCAGGGGTGGGAGCAGATTATCCCCGGGATACCAGGAAAGCTCCTCCTGGAGGGATCCAGGTCTTTAATCATTATCCCCAAAGCACAAAGCAGCTCCAGACGCACACCAGGCTCGCTGAAAGACTTGTCAGGACTGAAAGGGTAATTCACAAATTCACTAAAATTCCCTGCTCCACTGAGCAATGTGACAGCTCTGCCGACCGCAGTAACATTTCTATTCAAACTGGCTTTGGTGCTGGAGCTATAAATATCCCTGCAATATTTCCTGCTTCAGAACATAAAGACAGCTTTACAGTGCTGATAAAATAGAAATTACTTTCTCTCGGAGGTCTAGCTGGAATTTTAATGTCTGTTTTGCAATAAAGCAGCTCCTCCACAATTCGATTTGAGGGAAAGAAAACAAACGGTCTAATTTAGTTACAGTAATGACTCCTCTTGTATTGCTGGCCACAGCTGAGTCTGGGCTGGGGAACTTTGTGCTGGTGAGCATGGAGATGATTTTTATTGTAATATGAATCCTTTTTATCCTTTAGATGTATAGATATACACACACCCCTGCTTAATTACAGCTAGGCAAAAACAAGGCCCCAGAAGTAAAAGGTCATTAAAGTTTACAGCCTCTGACAGTGTTCCTGGAGAAATTGTCACAGCTCTAAAGCTGGTGACCAAAGATGACCTGGATTAAGAGGGGTTCTTCAACTGAAAAGAGAAATTGTAACTATTGGGCTTATCAGAGTTGCCTTTAATTATCCATAAATGTCACCCTGGCTCTCGTTAGCTCCTTCAAAGGAAAAGCAAAAAATTTTATCCAGAGTGTTGTTCTGCATTTGTTGGCTGCAGACAGCAGGGAAGAGACCCGGAGCAGTTAAATGGGGAAGGGGGTGACAAATAAGGAAAAATAAGGATTCTTCATTTGGGTTGTGCAGAGGTGGAGGGTCCTGGGCACAGGGACAGGGGATGTCCTGAACACTCAGGACAGGCCCCAGGCCAGGCTGGACGGGGCTGGAGCGTCCTGGCACAGTGGGAGGAGCCCCTGGGCGGGCTCTGAGCCCCTCCCGACCCACCCCAGTCTGATCTCCTGGTCATTGACCTCCCCTGAGCTCCACCTTTGCTCTTCCTGCAGAAATCCCTTTCCCACCATGCTGAGCTGGCCCTGATTTGGTCCAAATCTGCTGGGGAAGGTGAAGCAGCTGCAGAGAAGACAAATCTTGGGGAGCAGTGGCAGAGGTGGGGCAGTGTGTCACACACTGACAACACCAGAGGAGAAATTTTGTTTCTCCTTCTCTTCTCTGCTGGATTTATTTGTTTGTGGTTTAGTCTGAGCTCTCCTTGCGTGCCTGTGAAATGCCTAGCAAGCTTCCAGGGCTGCATAAATAAATAATAACTATTTAGAATCTTCTAAAAGATACATAAGTGTATTTCTTTTCATAGACCTAAAGCTAATGGAAACCTCTGAGTTTTTATTTCAATGACAAAGCAGCCCTGGAGCAGCTGTGTGGGGCTCGAATGGAATCAGCTGCAAATGTTAGACACTATTTCCTTTAAAGAATTAGAATTTACAGCGCTGCAATGAATGCTGATTTATAGATATTTAAAGGAAAATAAATCCCTGCAGATATTTCTTTTTATTATTATTTTGAAAGGGAATGTGTGATGATGGCTTCCACTGCTTTAGGATAACGTTACAGCAGGCTCCTGAAAGTTGTGGGATCACACAGGAGGGAAAATCAGGGAGATTTTACAACAACCTGTTGACTTCTGCTCCCAAAGAGTCCTCACTGCAACCCAGCACCCAGGAGGGAAGAGCAGCACCAATCCTGCACAATTCCATGCAGAGGATCTGCTGATGTCTTGCACCATAACATTGGTGGATGGGTTTTGCTCTGGAATGCTTTAAAGCATCCAGACAAATACTAAACTCTGAAAAAGGCATTTTTTTCTGTTGAAGAAATATCGAGAACGATCTGGCAGAGTTGTTATTTTTGAAGGGAGAAGCTTTTATTCTAGAGGATAAATGGTTCCTTTGGAGCAGCGTTGCTGCTTTGCCTCTCAGGGCCCACAGGGTGAGAACCAAACCCCACCAGAGCTCTCCAAGTGCACAGAAATTTTACCAAATGGGCACCTGAACCTCCACAGGAAAAGGTTTCAACATCTGTAGGTCAAGAGGATTGCCAGGAAGGAGGATGAGACACAAATGGCTGATGGGGAGGAGGAGAAGCCACCAAGAGCGGATTTGCGTTTTCAGGGACACCCCAAAAGGCTGCCAGGACTTGCCCTGTGAAATCCAAATGTGCCCAAATTTGGGCCTTAAAAGGGGAGGATAAATACAGAACATGGGATTTTAAAATCTGTCTGCTCATGCCTTGGCAAACAGAGGCATCATTCCCAAGCTGGACTTGCGAGTTCAGAGTCATCCAAAGCAGCCATGGAAGAGGAGTGGGTCCTGCTTTTCCTGCCAGTTCTCCTTAATGTGGATGTTCCAGGCAATCCAACCACAATTGCATTTAGATTACATTCCATCCTACAGTAAGTGGCAAATCATCACTGCTTCCTCTGACATCCAGTGTAATAACATTAACCATGATGAATTTCCCTTTACTGTTCCTGTGGCCTCCATACATTATTCCAGCTGAATTCCATTGTAATGGAGCACTAATTAATGCCTGCTGCTTATCAAGTGGTGCCCACTTCTGCCTTCCATCCCATTCTGATCCTGGAGGAATTACACATGGGAATGCTGCAGGAGCTGCCACTGGTGCCAGGGAATATCCATAGGGTGGAAGGAATCAAATTTTGGTTCTGATGCCAGGCTTAGATCAAAACAACACCATTTTCTTCCAAACTTGGCCTAAAATGAGCTTTGCCAAGGAGCTGAGACCACTTTCAAGAGCGATTCTGTGATGAATTTCCATATTAATTCTCCAGAACCTTCCAAGCCCAGCTCCACCTTCGTGCTCCCCTTGGAGATGCTGGATAACAGAGCAGATGCTGGATAACCCCCAGACCCGCAGTTGTGGCTGAAATGAGCCCCAGGGGCGGCTCCAGCCGTTCCCCGGGCTCCCTTCCCGGGTCCCAGCCCCAGAAGTGCCAGCGGGGCAGGGCGGAGCTCACCTGAGCCTCGGGCTGCAGGGGCTCTCCCGCCGGGTGGGGGAGAGCCACAGCACGGGCGAGAAATCCCTTCCCTGTGCTCTAAAGGGATCCCTTCCCTGTGCTTTACAGGGATCCCTTCCCGGCCCTTTAAAGGATTCCCTTCCC
>VZRX01008826.1:0-54451 GCA_013398075.1 Notiomystis cincta | reverse complement strand
CCTTCCCTCCTTCCTTCCTTCCCATGTTAGTGTCCACCTACTAATGATATTCTCTTTGGTGTCATTGCAATATTTTTACTCACAGAAGATTTTAGAAAATCTTCTTATATTTAGTTATGCCAATCCTGGTTTCCTCTTCATATTTTTTTTTATTTAATACAAAATCCATTTGCCATCATTCTTAATTGATGTTTAATTTGCCTCTTAGCATCTCATTTCCCTCTATTGTATTTATATTTTTAATTGCTGTTTTCAATTTAGAATTGACACAGGAGTGGATTTTAGGGAAATTAGCATATATACATGCTCTATTTTCTATTAAAATTAATCTGTATTTCTTTTTCCCTACAAAAAAGAAAAAGATAAGGCCTGTAGAAAGAGGGCTCACAGCAATTGTCTTTCAGATATAATTTTAATATGCATTTGTGAACCAACTTGTAAAAATAATTTTTGGGGGAACTAATAAAACAACTTTAGGAAAATATAACCAGCAACATTTTCCTATATTGGAGTAGCCTCTTTCATATTGTGGCATAAATAAGTGATTTTGCGTTTTTGCTTTATCTATTGAAAAAGAAACTATAGCAGGAAAATCAGTCAGTCATCAAAAAGGAACTCTCTTATTTTTCTCATAATGTTCATAATTTTTTTTCTAAATATACACGCTAATTTAACAAAAAATTACAAGGCATATAATCTGTCTTTGCAGGACTTCACAATTAAATACAGGGAAGTTGTACTAAATGCATAATGTCTATTAGTTGTACTCTGAACCCTTACTGGACTTTTATTAAGGAGCAATTAAGGAAAGATTAGAGGGAATAAAATGTGAGAGATGCTGTGGCTAAAAATATTTCACCCTCTTCCATAGCTAGAAAAAGCTAGCTGAGGATAAAATGTTACTGAGCAACGTAGGATAAAGGATTTATGGTTATCTAAAGACTTAAGGAATCTCACAGCAATTATTTTTTAAGCAAACTGAAATGCTGAATTGTCAAAGAGGTCAATACTGATAAAGTCCCCATATTAGTTGTGCATAATTTTACTGATGTTGACTGTCAATATCAAAGGAAATTTTCCTAGTAGTAGAATTTTTACATTTTACGTCTGTATCATTCATGTAGCTGAAGTGTCCCCTTTCTGAATATACTTCTATCTGCAAGTCCTAAATATATAATACATAAAATATTTATAGATTACACATTTCATTATTTTTAAGAAACAGTTGCAAAGTTATACTCCTCCTAGAAACAGTAAACTATTCCATGTTTTAATGTCAGCCATAAATTTAACAAAATGAGGAAAATAATATCAGAGAAAGAAAATTTATTTATCATCTACCACATTTTACAAAAAAAAAAAGGTATTGGAAGAGGTCTCTGTAAACCATCTAGACCAAAATCCTACTTGGAGCATGGATATGTTTGAGTTACACAAGGTTGCTTAAAGCCATGCCTTGTTCAGTTCTGAAAATCTCTAGGTAAACTTCTCTTAATGTTCGTTTATTCCTCTTTTGTTTTACTTACATGTGAATCACAATTCCAGTTGTCACAACTATGACCATTGGCTCTCCTCCTTTTACTGTGCTTCTCTGAGGAGTCTCTTTCTGAAATGAACACCTGCAGTGAGATCTTTTTTTTTTCCCAGTCTGTCTCCCTATGTGTGATGCTTGAGACAAACCCCTCTCATCTTACTACCTCAGCACTGATGCTATTCCTTCTTACCTTCTTCTCCCTGATTTATTTTATCCCAATCCCTATTTCTTTGCTTATCCACGGCATAACTTAATGTCATCATCTAGTATTCCAAAGCATAGAGTAAAACCTCACAATAATTCAAAAAAAGCCCTGTGCAGGCAAGTCTATGGCAAATTGATAGGAGAAGTAAGACATACCTGTTTTAGAAATAGGAATTCAGACAAAACAAGCCATTCAGGGAGAAAAAACCACAGTTAAATAGGAAGACATAGATTTTGCAGATCAATTGCTTTTATTGAAATGTCTAAGCCAAGGTTTCTTTGTTCTCATATTTATTCACATATAAAATGAAATAAAATTAAAGCTGAGTGATATCATTCATTTGGTAAGCAACTTGACATGAAGAAGAAATCAAGAACAGTATAAGACAGAACAATAGAAACTACACCTTAGACTCAATCTAAATGATGCTCAGGCAGGGTAATATTCTAAAACTCTGTGTTGCTGGTATTTACCTCTGGAATATTTCCTAAACATGAAGAACAATGAATGATTCTTGTTTTTTAAAATCAACCTGTAAACCTCTTTAAAATGTAATCTCCTGTGCATGAAATTAATAGTATGTTAACCGATAGAGGAGTTGGAAATACACTGCATAAATTTTGTTTCAGCAGTAACAGTTTTTTTAAATTTATTGTAAGTAATATTCATCTTAACTCATGTAAATCCTTGTTAAGAATGCAGTTTGTGGGTGACATTAATAACGCAAATAGCCAAACCAGTCTTTGATATGCAGGCATTCAAACTTCTTGCTTCGCTGCACCCAGTTCAATAAGAATATTATTCATAAAGAAGCTCTGAGCAATCTCCTATTTTAAAGCACAAAAATTAGACATCTTTCAACTGTGTAGTAACTATCCATTAGTCTTTAGACTTCTTTATATTGTGACAAAGTTAAATAGTGACGTTTTTTGCTCTTTACTCTTGGAAAAACTATAACTAACTAATAGTAAACATAAAAATATATCAAATATTTGCATCTATCGTGAAATAATTCAATAATTCAAGTTCTTAAGTTATTTTCCTATATTTTAAATAGTAAATGTCTGGAAAAGAAAGAAAGTATCCATTTAGTTTAAAATAAAAATAGAATTAACTGTACTTCTGGCTTCTTACGCAAAGAAGGTTTTTCATTTGTCCCTTTTTAAAGTTTTCTGTGGATCTCAGTATTATTTTGCTGATGTCACCAAGCTGAACAGTGATTTAAGAAACAAAAATGTTGTAAAATGTTGTTCATATTTACCTAAGTTTTCGTGGTTATATGAACAAGTCTTGATTATCTTTTTTTTCTTTAAATTGCTACTGAAGTTGGTGAAATTACAACTGTGAGATGACTTGTAGAATCAAAAACAATTCAGAGTGAAATTCATCCATGTCTTTCTTCCAGACAAAATCTTTTTCTTGCCTTACTAGCACATCTTGTCCACCTGTGAAGAAGATGAGATACAAAACAATTCATTAAATCAAATATGACTAAAATCAAAGAAATAGTCTTCATACTAGAGACATAAACACTGTACACATGATTTTCCTATATTTTATTTTGAAGACAAAGTACCACAAAAATGTTATTAGTGAATGAGGAGACATCAGCTTTCCTTGGTATCTTTTTAGGTATCAAGCAAGGGGCTGATACATGAAAATTATCTGCTGGGTTTTTTTCAACAACCATATTTCCATACAGCATACACATTTCTAGAAAAGCTGGTCTCCTTGTGATCCTCTTTTGAAAAAATAGATATAATACCTGGGTACTTTCTCCCTCACAGATTGCACTGCAATCTTGATATTGTCAAGTTTTCTTCTTTTGTAAAGCCTTCACAAACATACTGGGTTTATCTGCATGAGATATCAAAGTCAGTATTTTCACCAAATTACAGAAGATGATTTCTCAGTTCTTATGGTCTAATTAAAAATAGAATTAATTTTTTAATCACATTATTACATTTTAAAAAAATAGTCCTCAACAAAGAAATAATTTTTTTTTTAAGTTTTTTTTACCCATAAAACTGTAATTTAGAAGGGCAGGGAAAAATAACTCTTCAACTAATAAGGAAATAATTTTACACGTCTTACTGCATATTTTTCATTACTTTAAGAGACAGAACATGAGCTAAAACACATGAGAACAAGAAATTTACCTTTTATGACAGCAGACAAATTGGAGTTTATCTCTACAGAGAATATTCTCCCTTAATCCTCTTTTCAATTCTGGCTTAATCAGGGAGTATATCAGTTGTTTCTGCAATGAAAAGATACCAGCTTTCTACATCACAATCACATCATGACCTAATACCATCTCATGGAACCACCTCTTATATGTGCAGGGTCCTATATTCCATTATGAAATCTTCTATGTTCAGAAAGATGAATTTAAAAGAGGGTAAGATGAGAAATAAATACAAATGAGAATACAAATGAGATGCAAGCCTAACAAGTTTTCAGAATGATATTTTTCTGTGACTACATAGATAAAAGCTTGCCTACCTGTAATGTCATAAGGAGAGTGTATGACTCCACCTTCACTCATGAACCAAACAGGGCTCTAGTCATCTCTTACTCTCTTACAGAATTCTGTAGGGCAAGGCTGACATCTTGTTCCATTTCCCAAAACAGCAATACAATTTTCTATTTTCCCTTTAAATTTTTTTATATAAATAGCCATTTGTATATAAGCAAAGGAGGACAGTTTTAGGTTTTCAAATCCTGTGTGACTAATGAGAATTTGAAAAGTGTTGTAAAAGGCAGTAAAAAAAAATAAACCTTTGATATTGCTAAATCAATGTTGTGTTTAATTCACCTTCAGCATTTTTAGAAGCTTCCACTCACACAACTCCTCCCTTTCCAAAACAGTGGCATTAGAGAAACAATCAATATTTAGAGACCATAAGATGACTGCCTTCAATGTTTGTGAATGATGTCTTCTGGAAAAAGATAACCTCAGAATGAAGCTATTTAATTAGGGCTGCATCCGAATCTGAGATTCTGAGAAAAATGCTGTATGTGCAAAGTTTATGTATTTTTAATAGACTGATCATTAAAATTTCAAACCTGTTTCATTATTGTACTGCATGAGTGTTGTACCTAAAAAATACTGAGTCTTGCTTAATTGATGATTGTCCAGTAATTGGACCAAATAAGCCTAGTTTTCTTGGCTTTGTTATTTGCCTTGCAGCTGAAAGGGAAAAAGTTATTTACATGACTGAAACTGAGGCCCTTGCAAAAATCTTCCTTTTCCCATTAACTATGTGGGATTTTACTGAAAGCATTTTCTTTATCTCCCCTTAAATGACTAAATATGGTGCAAATTATATCAATGTATTTCCCTAGAATGGAAGCTGCTATGCCAAAGAGCAGCTTATGTCATTCCCAGCTGCAGACTGCTTAGAGGTTCAATAGCATCTTGGAGGTAGAGTGGGGGCAAAATTTATTGCGAATGTTCTGACTTCATCTCTTTTCATTTGTCTAAACGTGAGTCTGTTTACAAAAGAAGCTTACTTTGTAGGTTCAATTGCATATATTTCTATTCTAACAATGGAGCAAAACTTCATTCTGGTTTTTGTAGCATTAAGCATAAACATAAGCAAAATGCACCCAGGATTTTCTGCTTCCTTGTGATTCTAAAACTAATTCCAACTTTTACAAATGAGTGTTTTCAGTACATGGGCATTCGTATCTCTCTTGCATTTTCTGGGTTTTGTTTGAGGCCTTTGCCACAGCACCCACCACAAAAAAATCTATAATCTCATTTGAGACCTCTATAAATGGTCACCATAGCCTTGTAAGAATCGTTAGAGATTAACATTTTGACTCAGTAAGAAACTCTTTAAGTGCTTGTACATTGCTTAAAGCACTGTAGCCAGCATTCCAATTTCTGCTTCTGACTCACTGTAATAAAAGGAATATCTGTTCAGGTCACAAAGGCCTGACATAGAGCTTTAACTGCTTCTGCATTTCCCAGCCCTGGTTATCTCCAGAAGTGATAGTGCCCAAATTTTCTCCTGGTGTTAGCAACCTGAACAGAAAAAAACATGTCATAACTATCATAGAGCCTGCCTTCTTTACACCATGGCTGTTTTCTTGCATAACCAGGAAATCTGGATAATTCACAAAGTGTTTATATAAGCAGTGAAGTTTAGAACTTTATGATAATTTAAGTACCAAAATCTTTGAAGTTCAGCCATCACTGTTGGGGCTTGAGCAAGCCTACAGTCTCTCTACTGCTTGTGTTAATAAAGCCAAGTCATTAATTAGACTGTCTGTATGAGGGGTGTCCAATTAAATCCACACTGTATTTTCTGCATTAATGACACTGACTTTGAAAACTGACCACTCAGCTAGGGACTGGGGCCTGGGGGAGGGGGATCCATCTGAGTGAGATAATAGAAACCCAACCGACTGGATTTAACCTACAGCAGACAGATTTATACATTCCTACCTTCACATTTTTCATGTCTAATTTCTTTTGAAGTGTCTAATATATATCTGAAGTGACTTTGGCACTAGGGGTAGGAAACCTGATTGCGTTGAACACTTTTATCCTAGATGTAGGTATCAACTGATCAAACTGACAACTATTCAATATATATTTCTTCAATTTACTTAAAATATTGAACAATGCTTCAAAACCATGTTTGAGAATATGAACCCTGGAGTTTCATTTGTCTTCCATTGCCTTTAAAACTTTTCAGAAAAGTCTAGAGTTAGCTGTATCTCTAAACTTCCAAGTAACAATCGTGGGATATAGTTCCCCCAACTTATTTAGGAAGTCTTCTAAATGTAGTCTGCTGGCCTAAAAGAGAGCAGCAGTAAGTGTGCAAAACTATTTCCAAACAAGGAAAGGTCTTAAACTCCTTTCTTTTAGACTCACCCTGTCCCAGGAAATTGCACATATTGGATGTAAGAGAAATTTTATCTTTGTAATTATATATTATGTAGGAACTAAACATCTTTAGCTAGAACATAAATATATACTCGCTGTATAATTGAAAATAGTAATATAATCATTGCAGCAAATAAGGATCCTGGCAATAGGGGAACAGAAAAGTGGCAACAGCTCACCTTAGAGGAAGTTATTTGTTAACAAACTCAAGATCTTTGATAATAACTGGTTGTGATCTGGATTGCACAGAGTGTCCACTGAAAACACTTTCAGTCTGTGGTGATTTGACCCTGTTTGCATGTCAGCTGCCCACCAAAGCCACTCTAACACCCCCCTCCTCAGCTGGACAGGGGAGAGAGAATATAAGTGAAGGCTCATGGCTTGAGATAAAGGCAGAGAGAGATCACTCACCAATTACCATCACAAATAAAGACTTAACTCAGAAAAATTAGTTCAATTTATTTATAATCAAATCAAAGTAGCCTAACAAATAGAGAACAAATCATAAAAACACACCTTTTCTCCAACCCTTTCTTCTTGTGTTCAACTTCACTCCTGATTTTCTCTCCCTCCTGCCCTCAGTGGTGCAGGGGATGAAGAGTGGGGCTTGCAGTCAGTTCATCCTACATTGTCTCTGCTACTCCTTCTTCCATAGGAAGAGAGCTCCTCCCACTCTTGCCCTGCATCACCTGTGGAGTCCCTTCCACAGGAGATCGTCCTCCATGAACTCCATGAGTTTGTCCCACAGGCTACAGTTCTTCATGAATTAGTCCAACATGGGTCCCTAGCATGGGATGCAGTCCTTCAGGAACACACTCCTTCAGCACGGGCCCCACAGTCTCACAAGTCCTGCCAGAAAACCTGCTACAGCATGGGCTCCTCTCCTCAGGAGGTCACAGGTTCTGCCAGGAGCCTGCTCCAGCATAGTCTTCCCATGGATCACAGCCTGCTTTGGGCATCCATCTTCTCTGGTCTGTGGTGCTGCATGGACTGCAGGTGGATATCTACTTCCCCTTGGACCTCCAAAGGCTGCATGAGACAGCTTGCCTCACCATGGTCTTCATCACGGGCTGCAGGGGAATCTCAGCTGCAGTGCCTGGAGCACCTCCTGCTTCATTTTATGCACTGATCTTGGTGACTTCAGGGGTGTTTCTCTCTTTTATTCTCCCTCCTCTTTCCTTTGGCTGAAATTGCCCATGCACAGCAACATCTTTCCCATTTTTAAATCTGTAGTGCCAGGGGCACACCAGCATTGCTGATGGGCTGGTCCTTTGCTAGCAGTGAGTCCATCTTGATACTGGTTGGCATTGGCTCTGTGAGACACAGGGGAAGCTTTCCAGCAATTCCTTACAGGAGCCACCCCTGTAGTCCCCCAATAATGAAACCTTGCACACAGAACCAATACAATGTTGTTAATTATAACAGCATTTTTCTATGGCATATAACTGTGAATGAGCTGTAAACAGCTTCATTATTGATTAAACTTTTTCTTTTAAATTAGGCTGTTGAGTTCTAATTTTGCTCTCTTGGTTTTTCCTCCTTTTTTGAGAGAAAAAGTGACAGCCTTGCAAATATTTTTAGACTCTTTTCAGTTTCCAATTAAGAAGTAATTTGTGCTTTTAAAATGCCTATCTAGTATGTAGGATAGATTGCATTAAATAATAACACCTGTTTAGATAGATGAGGGCATGTACCTGAGGACATAAGATTCCAGATGTCTGAATTCGATCTTCTCTTTCATATTTTTTCGTTATTCTATGTCTTGACTGTATGAATGGAAATAATTGGCTGAAATGGAGATGAAAGCTAGAATCTTAAACAAGACACAGGGATCTCATTCTTTTTAACTCCTGCAACACTATGGAGCCTGTTACTGTGCTCATGCTTATTGTAATATTTGCAAATGACTATGAGTTATCTCAATTCTTTGTTCTTGACAGCTGAACAATCAGACAAAGAGTACACAGTTTTTTATCCATTGACATTTTTTTCTGGCTCCCTAAGAACTTCAGATAAAGAATATCTTTTCACTTTCACAAAAAATGACAGAAACTGACGCTGTGCTTATAGATAACTAACACTAATACTTTTTAAAGCAGTAAATGAGGAATTGCCTTTCTGTTTCAGCCAACGCATTATAGTTTCAGGCCCCAGGCCCCACTTTAGAATAAATGTAATGCAGATTGAGTCTTTAGCCACAAAGCTGTAAAAAAAACCCACCAAAACAAAGCTTTTTTTAGCCATCAAAAAACTAGGTATGATAAGAGCTTCTCTGATCCCATGTAAGCATCATATTTTACTTTGAAAAATAACACAATAAAAAGAGAACTTAGACTCTGCGTCTTTCTCAAAGAAGTTCTGCCTGTAAGCATAGTGAATCATTGACTTTTCTTTGCACAGTTAGTTGATAGATACACAAATTTTGGGTTTTTAGTATAGCCTTTCGTGATTGAAATTAAGTATCTTAAAAAAGGAGGAGGGCTTTAGTCTTTCTTTATAGGATCCATTGAAATTGCATTGCTATCAGTTGAGATATTGTCTGATTTTAAAAAAATCTTTTCCTGTTCCTTCTCTGGGGTTTCCAGGGATTTTGAAAGCAATTTTATTTACTTCCTGCAAAGACAAATAATGCCTGGAATCCAGAAGCTCAGTGAAATACGAAAAAAAGAAAACTTTTTCTTCCCAAAAAATCATATGCTAAAAAAATGTATTATTGTATCTTTTTTTTTTCTTTTCTTCTTCTCGTCATAAGACTGAGAAGATTCTATTGGGGTTTTTTTGATTTTGAAGAGAAAGCAAGGGAAAATAAGCAAAACCAATAGGACATGGACATCTTCTGCCAGCATTGTCTTCATTTCTTGGTCCTAAAAACGTCTGTCTGTCTTGGAGCATGTATCCACATGAATAGATGAAGGCAGAATCAGGATCACCTGCCCACAACTTTATTCTGAGCTGTCTTAACAGCTTGTATATCTGAAACTTACTAGTGCAGCTTACAAATTATGTTTCTGCCTGCAGCTCTGCCCTGAGCAATTTGGTACATGTACAGGGTTCAAGGATATGTGCACTTATCCATCTCCTTGCCTTCAATAGGCTCTGAGTTCTCCTGGTTCATCCAGTAGAAATTATCTGCACAACTTCAGGACTGACTTCAGTTTTTGACCAGCCTTGTGCATATTTAGGGGTTTAAAAACTCATTTGAGAAGCCATAATTTAAAAATTGCAAATGATTTTCACTGGAAGAGGAGATGGGGGGCAATTAAAATAGGTCTTTACACCACCATACTGATCATTTTTTAGTTCAGTGCAATTTTTGTGTGTGTGTTTGTTTAATTATGATTGCCTATGTTTGACATTGCAATAAGGAAAATTGAAATTAAATCTTCAATTAAAGAAGTTCAAGCAGAAATTGCTTTTTTTTCTTTAATTAACCTATTCCTTAGGAAAATATGACCTTTGCAAATCAAACACAACAGGATTTGAAGAGAATCAAAAGACAGCAAATGTTGCCTTTTTATGCCTATAATTTTTCATGGCTAGAATTTTCAAACTGTTGATGCTTGCTTGAACTTGCCTGGGAAGGAGGAAGTAGATTAATTTGCTATCTGTTTCTTTACAGAGTATTTAGCTTTATACTGTTCGCTAAACAGTGCAATTACAACGCCAGTCTTTACAAGAAGCACATGATGTAGGTCTATTTAGAAAATGCTTGTTTCAACATTAATATTTAAAATAAATATTTATGATCTCCAGTGAACAGGGTTTTTTTATTATTTTCTCTTTTAAACCTTGCAATAATTTTCAACACTTATATCAAGGGGACTCTCATGCACCTGTAATATTTCAAGCCCAGAAGATATTGCAAATCTCATTTATTTTTTCTTTAAATTTCTAACTATTAGGCATAATAAATTAAAGGCAGAAATTAAACATTAAATTGACAATTTTAATCATCTAGGTACAAAAGGAGAACAAACAGTTTGCTGCAGTCCTTGCATGTGGGCATGTATTTCTTCTATATGACACATCCCCTGAAGGGCCTCTGGGAAATTCCATCTTGCTGTGATACAAATGAAATATCCTCTTGTAGTATAGTGCACCATACTTCAGCAGCAGGCATCTTCCCAATGTCCTTCAAAATATAAAAAAACTGCAGCAACGATGTGCCCAAGGGGAAACCTGGGAAGCTCTTGTTAAAATTCCATCACCAAATTAAGTGGAAGCTTGGAGTGATTTTCTATCTTCTGATGCAAATTGCATGTTCATGCAGAATGTGAAACCATCTCTTTCAGAGATCAATTATTTCCACAGTTTTAATACAAATACCTTGGAAGAGCAAATATTTTGCCTGTTGGATAGGGCTGCACTGCATCACAGGACAGGTTAAAATACCTATATACAGGCTTTCTGACATTGCCTTAAAATCCATGATACTGTAGCTGTTGAAAATGATACAATTTTTTGTAAAATCTTTTTTTTTTTTTTATCAGCTCTTTAATAATTGTGGTCAATAAAATAAATTTCATTGAAATTCATAAACTAGCTTGTGCATTCTTGTAATACCTTTGAACTACTAGTACATGTATTTTAACTTAAAAACACCCAAAGCAACAAGGAAAAGAATTAGTTCTATTTCAACATAAGATAGTTGTCTTATGTTCCCAGTTGTCATGGGGAAATGGAGTACATAAGATTTCATTATGTCTTTTTAAGTGAAAAATACAGTAGCTAATGATTTTAGAATTAGAGGGATTCTTCTGAGTGAAGGACAATAACGGTGACTTATTTTTCCAATTTGTATTGCACTTAAATTTATCATGTAGAATGTCATATATTACATTAAGTTAATGCAGACAAATGATTATAAAATAGACTTATTGGAACACCTTTTGTTTATTTTGTAAAGAAAAAGAAAAGGAAAAAGAGAGAAAAATCTAATCAGTTTCCAGAGACATAAGGGAGAGGAAACATTCTTTAAGAGTTTTGAATAGCTAAAACCATAAAGAAAAAAAATATTTTACATAACAATGGAAAAAATTACATCTACCCTATTAAATGAAATCACTGTGGTCAGATATAATCTCTAGCAATTGTCTGGCAAAACTTCAGTGCTCAGAACAGGGTCAACACATGTGCACTTTGGTTTCGAATATATACGACATCTTTGTAGCACCTTTCCTCATCAGATATTTAAAAAAATAATATCCATCACTCTCTCTGTCCTCAGAGCCTTCTCCAGGCCTAACACACCAAACACTTTCCTCCTTTCCTCATATAAAAAATTCTTTCAAGCTCTTGTTCCTCTTTATGGCCCTTTCCTGGATGCACCACAGTATGTCCATGCTTTGCTTCTGCTGGTAAGGACAGAATTAGGCGTCATATTCCAACTGTGTCCCACCAGTGCTGAATTGAGGGGAAGGATCCTCTCCCTCAGCCTGCTGGCAATGCTTTTCACAACCCAGACCAGAAGGCTATTGTAGTTCTTTTTTGTAGGGACACTTTGATGCCTTGTGAGCATCATGGTGCCCAGCTGGAGATCTGGGCCTTCTCTGCAAAGCTGCTTCCCAGACAGTTTGTCTCTAGCTTGTATTGGTGCACAAGATTATTTTCTAATGGCAGGGATATGCATTTCCCACTGTTGAAGTTCCTGAGATTCCTATTGCTCCATTCTTGACTCTGTCCAGGTCCCTCTGCATGGCAGCCTTCCAGTTTGGTATATCAGCCACTAACTCTGAGTTTTGTGGTGCCTGGAAACTTGCTGAAGGTGTACTTTGACACCCTGCCATCTAGCTCATTCATGAAGGTGTTCAACATTGCTGAACACAGTATTGGTCTCTGGGAACACCAGCAGTTACTGGCCTCCAGATGGAGTTCATGCCACTGATCACAATGGTCTGAGCCCAGAAGGTCAGGCAGCTTTCAGAGCACTTCACTGTCCACTTATTGGAATTTCACGTGAGACAATGTCGAAAGCCTTGCCCAGTTGAGAAAAACAAGCAGGTGTCCCCACATACTGTTTTGGACTGCAACTGAGTTAATTTTCTTCACAACAGAAGATGGTGCTGTATTTTTTTTTACCAAAACATAAATGATACTTTAGCTACTGCTGTGTAGTTCTTTCACAATGTCAAGGACTTCTCTGTTTCTCATTCTGCTCCCTCAGCAAGTAGACTGGGGGTGCACAAGAAATTGAGACAGCTGACCCCAATTGACCAGTGAGACACTTCATCCCATAAGATGTTCTACTTGGCAACGAAACTGAGAAGGCAGAAAGGGAGTTTTTCTAAAATTGCCATTGCTCAGTGACTGGCCGAGGATTGTTCTGCTAGCTGTGAGAAAAGCTTTCACACCACTTACTGAGGTTTTGTTTTGTTATGTTTTTCTTTCACCAGTGAGTTTTATGTTTGTCCTTTCAGGTCTCTCAGCCCTCTGACTGCAGGGCAGGGGTGTCCATGCAAGAGAGGGGCTGTGTGGAGCTCGATTGCCTGCAGGGGTTAACCCACCACACCACCTCATTCACTGAGCAAGTCATTCTGCTGTAGGGAGCAACCAGTTTGGTCAGGTGTGATTTCCCCTTTGCCAGTCCACACTGACTACTCCCAATTATTGGCTTGTTTTTAATGTGTTTGGAAATTTTCTCAGGATTAATTACTCCATCATCTTCACAGGGATTCAGATGGGGCTGATCAATCTGTAATTCCCTGGGCTGTCGCAAATTTCAGATCTTGAGATGCAGCTGGTGCTTTGTCACCAATATTAAAGAAAGAAATATAGAAGAAATAACTTAGATTTAATCCCAGTAACAAACAAATCCCAATTTACTCTTTCCTTAGTCCCTTTGAACACTTTAATGTTGGAAAATTCTCTTGATCCTTCTTGCTATAAGTGTTTGTGTTAAATGGTTGAAGAAAACAAAGAAAGAAACACAAAAAACCCTCAACATCCCCCTCCCCCTAAACTCCAAGAATGGAAGATACAGAAATTTGGTTTTTTAAAATTTCCTGGTCAGCTGAGGACTTCTTGGTCATCGAAGCAAAGAACTCACCGAATTAAGGGCCATATTGTCACAGAAGGTTTCACCCTACATTTGACTGAGGGGACAGCCAGAAGTGAGAAGCGACAGATCTGTAATATGGAGAATCAGGCACTGTGACATTGTTGCGGGGTTGTTTAAATGTAAGTGCAAGTGAAGGCTACAATTGGTGTCATCAGGTTTAAGAGACAATGACTTTGCTGTATTACCATGGTACAAAGAGTCACAGAAAGACAGGGCTGGAAGAATTCTAATGAGGCTTCTTATCCCAAATATGCACAAGGCAGGATAAGATACAGTTATAGTAATCCTGATGATTTTGCCTTACATGTTTTTAAAGACTTCTACTGAAGCATATTCTACGGAAATAAAAGAATTCTTCATCACAGCCTTTAGCAGATGTAGTTGAAGTAGGAGTATAGTAGTTTGCCTGTAATAAAATAATAGTCCTTAGTACTAGTAATATTAGAAATGGTGTGATAAACTATATCCTTGACCAAAAACACTGTTGATATATCTTTCATATATACATAGTTAAAAGTACTACCAAAAAAAATAAAAATTCCAGCTGATGTCAATCAATAGACTCCTATTGACTGCAGTAGAACTAAGTCTATTTGCAGCAGCTGAAACCCTGGCTCCAAATTTCATAGCTCAATCTCACCATAAAACAGAGAGGAGAAGTTTGAGGAGGCAAACCCACAAAATTAAATTGATCTGCAAATGTGTAGTATTTCTCACCATAAATTAATTTGTCAGCACATACTGGCTTTTATAAAGTAATTTCAAGAATCTCATTTAACTGTGAAGGAACTGAAGTGTCAGTCAATTGTAGTTTGTATGTTTTACCCTTCAGCATCCCCAATATAAATGACTAAAAATAGGGTTTTTAATGGAAAGCCTGCAAAATCCCTGAAACAACAGCAGAACAAATTCAACTGCAGTAGAACAGCATAAAGCAAATTTACTAGAAGAGTATGTAGGCAGTTCATCATCACAAGTGTAGTAACATTTTAAGTAACAGGATGTCTGCTCCCTGGGCACACTGCAATTAGATGTGTTCACAATAAATGTGTTCATTAAACTGAATCTGCTCGTAACAAAAATGTAAAAGGAGCCATCAGAGAGGTTACTTCTTGTGGTTTCCTTTGTTTCTCTTTTCCTCTTCTTCCCCCTCTTCTGTATTTGAAAGGGAGATATTTTTCTTTTATAGACACCCACTTTAGATGTTAAGTTATGGTCGTTTTATTGATTTTTCCTGCATAAGTTTCATATGGAAATTTGTGTTTCTTCTATTAAGGTTCATTTTGCTTATTCATTGGACTAGATTATGGGAAAAAGCATATGAGTTAGCTGTAAATATCTCGTGTTTGGTTTTTGTGGTAGCTGCCTTTTTGTCAGCTATATGAACGATGTTTTCTTCCAGTTGCATGATAGAATTTTATTATGCTGAGAATAAAAAACGTGTCACAGGCATTTAAAATCTGTTTAGAGGATCTGATTAATCTAATAGGGGAGCAAATGAGCTCTCCTTTCTTTCTCTTTCTCTCCCTCTCCCTTCCCCTGCTATATTTCCTCACTCACTAGTGGCTTTTATTATGGCAATTTATCTAGATCTAGCAGAGCTGAAGGGGAATATAGAGGAAGAAGTGCCTTCCTATGTAGTTAATAGTTACTCTATGACATGAATTGTTGTTTCAGGTCACAGAAAGAGTGATGAAGATGATGCAGTTTCTAGTAATTCAGCTTATTTGAACTGGTTCTATTCTCACTGATAAATGATGTAAATCAGGGGTAGATCTGGTTGCACATACAAAATTAGTGAAGGTGTACTGAAGATCAGGGTCAGATGCTATCTAAAAAACAAACTATAAATTTGAGTGTTTTTTTCACAGCAGTAACGGAATATGGCTGTTTGTTATAGGCCTGTGGAAGTTTTAATTATTTAATATTAATTGTCCAGTCTTTGGACTAATTAATTGTTAATGATTTTTTTTTCTTTTACTTTCAAATAAATGAAGCCATAGTCTATCATGAAATATGAAGTACTAAGTTTCTGAAAAATAATGCTGAAAAATAGAGTTCCTACATCAAAAGTTTCAAAAGTGACTGATATCGTACTCTGAATTTTGACAGAATCTGGATGCCTGCATTTGACCTCCTGAAAAACATTTGTGTGTTTAACTTTTTTAGTGACCTTCTCTTCCAAAATATCGTATATATAATATTCTCTGTCATCAGGAAAGGGAAAAAAATAAATTCAAAGTGGAGCTAATGATTAGCTCACTTTGAGCAAATAGTAAGTGAAGATGATGTCCTGAAGTTCTACATTTCTGTCTTAAAAAATATTTTTCTCAGCAACTTCATTATATGTAATATTTTCACTTAACTTGAACAGTCACTGAGCCATTTCAGTTCTGTCACTCCCTGAGCTCAGAAAAGCTTCACAGTCAGCATTAAAGTCAGTGTACAGCCAGAAACGGAATATCTTCAGGACACACACTCTAAGGTCATGTGCTCACACAATGCAGACATTGCTTATGGGCTTCCATTTTCCTGCACAGTGGGTTAACTAGAGGAGATGAAAAAGTGCTGGGGGATGGGTCAATGGGAATCTGCATAGGACTAAGGCAGACAATCTTAGGAACCTACCTGTATTTTTTAACACTGTTTTATCTTCTAGGAGATCCAAATAGGGCAAGTATGTCCTCTGAGTAAGCTCCTAGCTTTTATTTACATGTTAAGTTGCTCTTGATCACACTTTTGAGTCTGTTGATTATCCTTAAAAGAGAATTTTCTCTGCATCCCAAGTGGATGGAAGCTACAACTTTGGGCATATAATTTAAAAGATCTTAGTGCTTAGTGTTCTCTAGTGGCTCAAGGCTAGTTTTTCCTCAGAAACTCAGGTTTTTTGAATCTTTGGTCAAAAAAAACATTCCTACATGTACTGTAGGAAAGACTTGGGGACCACATGTGGTTCTGGGTTCCACTTCTGTGACATCTCACTTTAAGGTGATAATTTGATATAGCTTACAGGAAAAGTTGTTCCTTTATGGGATACAGAGAGGTATAACTGAACTTTGGATAGTGCACTGTGAAACCTGGAGCCCTCAGCCAGGCTTACCGAGTCTTCGTATAACAAGCAAAAAGCTGAATATCTTTGAGAAGTCTCTAAGTCAAACAGTGCACTGGACATATTGAAATAGGAAACACTGAGCCCTCATTGAAGTCTTGAATCCTTTCCCCAGCTGTGCCACAAGTTTTTGTGAAGAATTGCTAATCATTTGTGATTTATGTGAGGCCCTATACTCGAAGGCATGTAATGATGTTTAGCTTCAGGCTTTTTTCCTCCCAAATAATTTTCTAGAGCTTAGGCAGAAGTTTTGATTTCTTCTCTGACTGCAAGACTCCACCACCTCTTGCTGTGCTAGAAGAGGCACTAACCTCCAAATGGAGCCTGCATTTTATGGGAGGGCATATGAAAGTTATCCCAGTGGGAAGGAAGAAGCCTGCAGTTCCTTGGCTCTGATCACAACACCTGTCCCACAAGGTTGATTCCTGAATTTTGTAATCTGCTCCAAGGCTTGTTACCCTACATAATTCAATATATTGTGTTTTAATAATCTAATTATTAACAGAAAAAAGCCTTTAGCTTATAATGGATACTCAGTGAAAACTTGCAGCCTTACCTTCATTATTCTGAGTACAGTGAAGAAGAACTTTAAGTTAAAAAAATACTTCTGTTGTTTGCTATGCTATAAATGGAACATTAAAAATAAAAAAGAAGGTTAGCCCTCACCAGGGAAAATGGATAAATCATGTTTGCAACTGTATATGTATATATATGTGTGGATGAGGGGTTGTATGTGCATCTCTTAGGAAAAAATAAGGGGTTTTATGCAAAAGTATTTATGGTTTTGTGAACAACTGCAGTAAATAATAAGGAACACTTATAAAATTATCTTTAGCTATCCTAGCCCTTTATAGTCTCCATCAATGGTTTGGGTTCTATTAAATTTAAAATAAAGTAATCTAAAATCTGCTCACTTTATAAGAAACAAAAGCAGACATACAGATAATTATATGTCTCATTTTTTAATATGTCATTATGCAATTTTCTCTTCTGGTGTTCAGATCTTTAATAAAGTTGTTTGATTTTTCCTGTGTGGCTTTTCACAATTAAATGTTTCTAATTATAGGCCAGATACCTGCTCCTTCACATCTGATCAAAGTGAGACGGATGGTTACTATTTAGCTCAGAGTATTACTTATAGTTCATTACACTTTTAATGAAAATTTTAGTTTTAAATGTTACAGTTGCTCAAAATAAGACAAAATTTAAAGCAAAATATATCTCAGAGACTGTTCAAATCATGAGTATGTTTGTATTACAGACTATTTCTATTATAAAGAAAGCAGAACTGTTGGACCTCTGCTGACAGCAGTCAGAGTTAGCTTATCAAAAAGTGGAAGCAATTTCAAGTGAGTTAGTAATTGTCCAGTACTCACTCAGAAAAGCTTCACCCATTTATTAGTGATTCAAGATTTGAGAAGCACACTTCAGTTCTCTCTACAACAAGTTCTTTGAGAAAATATTTGGCTTGCATTGTTACTTTGAGAGAGTACCATGCTTAAGGTGATGATTAATAGTCTGGATATTCCTCTCAAGATAAATTAGTAGTAAGTGTCACAAAGTCATTGAGTTGCAGTGAAATAAACTTTTAAGGTGAGAATAGGACACAATAATGCTTCTGGAACTACTTTCTACTGTAGTGAGGAATGTAAGAGTCCTTTTATCCTTCCAAAATAGGTTTTATTTGTTTGAACAGATAGATGCTACCTAAAAAAACCCAAAGTTTTCTTTTTGCATTTGGGAACAAAGGAAAAGAATCTGCATTTGTTTAGCTTTCTTTATTTTCTACAAGTAGTACTCCTTAGGAACAGATGTTTTGCATTAAGTAACATGTTTTAAAAGATTCCAATAAACAAAACCCAATACAAAAAAACACAGCCCTGAATATATTCTGTGTGAAGATTATATATCCTAAACAAAGTTCAGCGTACCCTTCCAAAATTTCATAACAGAACGATATTAATCTTCATTTATATTTAATTTAATCATTAATGGTGATCTATTACAGGTCATAATTTCCTTTCTAAATATTTAGCTCTGATTTTATCTCGAGTACTCCTTAATAATATGACTATCAAAATTCCATAAAATATTTATGGAAGTCAGTGGTAAAGTAAGCATAAAATTTAAGAAAATTCTTCAAAGTGCCCAAGTTGATGCAAAAACTAATTTCCTGTTCTTTTAGGTAGCTAGATACATTTCAAATCTCAGAATAGAGTTCACAGTATAATTCCTATAGGTTATCTGCCTCTTCAGTGTCTGAAAAAAAAGTCAAAGTCAGCAAAGTTCACTTGAAATGCATTTTCCCTGAAAAGAGGAGGAATAGAAATCTTATTAAAAAATAAAAAAAACAAAGCACACAAAAAAAAAAAACAAACCAAGACAACAACAAAAAAAAACCAAACAAAAACCCCAAACAATCAAAGAACAGAACTGTAAATCTACCAGTCTCTTGACAACAAGGATTTTAAAGAAAAAGCCTGACTAGCTAGCTACAGTGAACCTTTAGAAGCCTGTACATGGAAAACTGAGTTTTGATCAGGTGTATAACCTCTTGGGGTCCCTGACTGCATGATTTATGCTAAATTTTTTAATATAAGAAAAATATTACAGAATCTCATCTTGATGTCATACCATATCCTGCCTGGCTTCCAGTTGTGCATCTACAAGATGAAGCATCTCCTGTAGGTCCTGGTTTGTCAGGCTCACATGGCCCTCTTAGGTACCTGGGTGATCTCAAATGGCCCAGGTAGACACTTAAATGTAGCAAATTAATTGAATCCTCAAACTTTACTATTACAAGCTCTCAGATCTTGATCTTTTCTACTGTAAAAACACCTGAAAGTACATCTTTCAGACTGAACAAACTGTAATCCAGGGCGGTTAAAATGTTATTTTCTACTGGAGTGTTTTATCTTTCTGGAGGGAAAGGTGGAGTTCAGCAGAATACTTCCAAATGTCTTTCATGAATCACCAGGAAGAAAGAAAAAGAACAAATGTAACAATATTTTTAAAAATGTTATCATTTTACTGAATATTTTCTGAAAATTTGTTTCTCAATCAGCACTTTTCTAAAAGAAAGATATTTTCTGTTCCACTAAGACACTCATAGCTAGTTATGAAAGGAGGGAAAGAGATAATCCATGCCTTAAAGCTGAGCTATTTGTGCTTCTAAAAAAAGAGTAGAGAGACTCTTTAGAACTGTAGAAGCCAATCAAACACATCCATGGCTCGCTTCAGCAGAACAAAACCTTGTAACGAATGTGACTATAACATAACCTGTATTGTGTATCCTACATCATATTTATGAAGTATAATTTAAAAATATCTCAGCGTAGCTTGTTTTGAATAACAAACAACGTCATTATCTTTCCAGTACTTAGAAGCATCCTACCATGTATAAATAATTTTAAATAAATATTTGCAAAATAAAATTCCCAGAAACTCTTACCACTTGAGTTTTGTTTAGAAACTACAAGCAACGTATATATTATTAGATAAGATTTTTATGGATCTTATTAGCATAAAAATGAATGTTTTGTTCATGACTGAATGTGCAGGACTGTAAAAACCCAACATGACCTCATTGATTTTTGGAATGGAGGTAGCACAGCTCTTCTGCAGGATGCATTTAAAACATAAGTTATTCATATACCATTTTTCCAGCGTAACTGTGAAAAGGTGCTACACTTCAGTGCCTTTATTGGAACCTTAGATAATTTTATCTTTCTGTATGAATATCACTTGGACATTTATCTGATTTATTGCAGGATCTGTTTCTTATCAGCTTTCTGCCCCATATGGCTCAAAAGCCAGCATTTTTCTAAACCAGGGTCAGTCTGTATGGTCATCCTTCAGCAGGGCTGCTCAGCCCCTCTGCACTGGGCTGCTCTTGTGCAGAGACCACACACCCAAACCTCTCTTCCTTCCCCTTGGCTGGGAGGCAAACCTGTCCTCAGCAGAGCACCTTGCCATTTCAGGATGTTCCCCAACATAATTTGAGGTATTTGTCCACCATGATGCCTTGTAGGCACTTCCTTGCCCACATACAGGTGCTGGATGTAACCCCAGTCCAAATTTTGTTGACTTCTTGATCCCTTCACGCAACAAACCCCATGCTCTTTGCTCAGCAGAGCTGTCCATCACTTTCTTGCAGCACTGCTAGTTGTAATCTTCTCTCCAGCCACCCTAGCTTAAAGCCCCCCAAATGAAGTCAACAATATTTTCTGGAATGAAAAGAAGAAAATTAACAAACAAATGTTTTTCCCTGTAACACTATTTTTATTTTGTTGCAGACACTGAAAAGGGAGCTTGATCATTTTTTGTACTTTCATAACTCTATAAAGTTCACCACTAAATCATATTCTAAATGACCTCTTTCTCTGGAAGTATCCTTCACTTTTAGTGGGTCTGGCTGGAACAGAGTTAATTTTCTTTAGAGTAGGCTGTGCATGACACGGTTTTGGATCTGTGCTGAAAACAATGTTGATATTACAAGGATGTGTTCACACTGCAGTCAGGCATAGAGGGCAGTAGCTAAACATACAATCCACTCAATGACTTTGTGGAAGGAGGTATTTTCCTTAACTTCACAAGTTGTCTCTACATAGACCCTGTGCACAATTTCTGTACTTTCTTCCATCAGTATGAGGATGTGTGGACATTTCTTTTCTCTCAAACATTTTTTTCATTCCATATTATATCTGTTTCAAAAAGACTACATGTGGAGTACAGAGATTGGCTAAGATTACTCATAACATATCCTTAACTCAGAAGTTCATGATACTTGAAAACATACAGACAAACTTAAGTTTCATTGAGAAGTATGAATCCCTTATTTCCTGGAACAGTTTTCATGTGTCAGAATGTAGTATGCCTCTGGAAAAATTGGCTGACAAAGAGTAGAGCCAGGAGGGTGCCCAGGGTTTCTCCTGGGGACAGACTTACCAGGGCACCATTCACCCATCTGAAGTGAGAGGAGAGAGCATACCACCTTTCTGGTTCCAGACCACAGAGATATTGCAGTGTATAGTAACAAATGTGAGTCATAAGATCTCTGCAGAGACACATTCAATATTCCTATTTCCTTTAATGCATTTTCTTTAAGGCCTATATTCACTTCTTTTTTTAAAAATAATTACATTGTACATTCTTGACACAAGTATGAAAATAACTGGATTACATAGAACTCAAAAGCAAGTTTATTGTAATTACATGAAAGCATGTGGCTTTTAACAAAAAGTTAATACTGTTTCTTTAAATACATCTACTTTCCGGCATGCATAAGGAATATATTTTCTCATATTAAGAAGCACAGGGCTTTCCTGTGAAAGAAAGTATGAGAAGGGATCAAAGATATTTTCATATTCAAACCAAGCCTTGAAATTGATAGTTGCCATATATTTCAGATTTCACATATCTAGATTTCAGATGACACGCAAATACAGCAACAGACTGAGAAACATACATGCAAAAATTGCTTGATATAAATAATCAGAGATAATGAGCTAGTGTTGCTTCAGATGTGCCTATTCATGCTGTGCATTTGTGCTGATAGAAGTGAAATAAAAAAATTAAGTGCTGGACAGCTCATTGCCTTCCCCAAGGCTAGAAATAGCTACATTTTAGTAAAAGAAGTATGCCACCTGGGTAATAATTTAAATATATGGACATAAAGTTTCTGACTTCTATGAGGTGTTACCAAAGTCAAATCCATTGCTTTGACAGTACATCATGTATGGTAGCTATAGATCTCAGTCCTTTCGTAATTAGCAAGTTTATGAGGAAGTAATGGTCCATTATTCTCTTCTACATTGTTTGAAATTTGTCCTGTCTTTAGAAAGGGTGACTTTCGAGTTCACAAGTATATTGGTAGGTATGTCTTGAAGTTATCTGTTCTGAAATCAAACAAGGTGATAGTAACAGCAGAACAAAACACAATAAAGTACAATTTACAACTTTACAATAATTCAGATTTTTACATCTTGTTTCAAATTATGAACTTTTCAGCCAATTTAGCTTCCTGAGGTAAATTAATTTTTCTTTCTCTTTCAAGTTTTATTTTTCTCTTTTGTTAACTATTGTAGAAAGTGAATAAAGAAACATTTAATTTCAGTGATTGTATGTATCAAAAAAGTGCTCTTAATATACCAACACAAAATTACAAGATTTTTTAATGTGGTGCAGAAAAACCTGATGGTTTGGCATTAAAACTCATGAACTGAAGCTGGAAATACAGGTATGTTTTAAAGGCAGCGTGGTTTAAATTCAAAATTAACCCAACCAAGGACAGATTGTAGTCTGTAAACAGAAATTGTGGGGTTCAGCTGACATAATTGTTTACAATTTCACTGAATTAAAGAAAAAAAATACTATTACCATTTCATTATCTATCCATGAGTATGTCATTCACTTGCATATGTCACTGTGCATTTGGACTTTTTCTGATGTTATAAAATGATGATATTTTCATGATCACATTGCTAACTGATTTTTTTCCCAATTCCAACTCTAAAATGCCTAATCTGTTTCTATTGTTTCACTCACATTGTCATCAGGCCAGATTAATTTTTTTTTGAATGACAACTGAAAAAGAATGTTGAAATAGATGCAAAATTTGCCAATGTCAAAAGCACAGAAATTGTGTTAACCTATGTGTATCACATTCTGTTACAACATTATGTTTTTGTCAAAATATTGTAAAGCTTGGACTGAAAAGAGCTTTCAACTAAATCTTTTACTTAAGCTTTTCTTAGTGCTTTTCCCAAAGGACAGTAACTAATATTTTTGATGCTTTTGAAATTCTATTAGTTACTTTGTATTAGAATTCATATTTGTTTACTTAATTCAAGCAGATTATTTACTCTCAAAACATTTCTATGATTACTAGAAACAACATGCATATGCAGTATGTACAATACATTTCATTTGTTTAGTCTGGAGAAGACTCCAGGGAGAATTTGTGGTGTCCTTTCAGTATTTCGAAGAGGGCCAAAGAAATATGGAGAAAGACTTTTCATCAGAGTCTGTAGCGACAGGAAAAGAGGCAGTAGTTTCAAACTGATATAGGTAAGGTTTAGATTGGATAAACAGTATTTTTTTTCTTTTTATGAGGGTAGTGAGACACTGGGATAGATTGTCCAGAAAAGCTGTAGATGCCCCATCACTGTTAGTGATCTAGGTCAGGTTGGATGTGACATTAAGTTACCTGATCTTTTGGAAGACGTTACTGCAAAGGGGGTTGAAATAGATGACCTTTAAGGTCCCTTCCAATGCAAAACCTCCTATGATTGTATGATTCTAAACTGCAATCACACTTTCACATTCTTCAGCTGTGTAGTTTCATTAGGTGATTTCAGTGGATTGGTCATATGCTGAATAAATCATCTGTTTTTATATATAACAACTCAGACCAGATTTGAGTGATTTACCAGCTTTGAGTAATATGTGTGCCCAGATATTGCTCTTTTCCAAGGGCAGTGCTTGGTATTTTCTGCTGTTGAACTTCATGACATTCTTGTTAGCCCATGTCTCCAGCCTGTTCAGGTCCAGTGTACCCATCTGACGTAGCTACACTGAGTTTTGTAGAGCCTACAAGAGTCTTGCTGAGTGCGCGCGTTTTCTCCTGTCACTCAGGACAGCATTGCCGAACTACAGAGCACTGGGACACTTTGCTGGTGACTGCTGTCCATCCAGACTTGATGTTGCTGACCACATCCATCTTAGCCTTGCACTTCTGATTGTTTTCAGTCTAATTCACTGTCGATTTTCCTGTTTGCTAAATATCTTATGGATGTCAACAGTATGAAAATTCTTATTGACCTCTTGGCTGGAGCTACCTAGCAGTAGTTATTTACACCAGTTAAGTTGCTAGAAAAGGGTCTTGGTCAATCAGGAATATAGTTCTATTAAATCTCCTTTGCCAGATGAAAATAGAAAGACAGCTGAAGAAAAATTTATATTGACCAGAAGCATATTGTTTTATTTTTTTAAATTACTTTCCAAAGATAATTTCCTCAAGACTTAATATCTTTTCCAGTTATTTAACTAGTAGTTGTTTGGCTAGTAGTTAATTAGGGTCATCTGAAGAAGTTTTTCTATGGACATGAATTCTTAAATAGTGTGGTTTCTGACTTCTCCTTTGAGTGATGTCGAGAAAACCTAAGTCAAGTGCCTAATAGTAACTGCATCTAAATTCAAAATGTTTGTGCATCAGCTTGTGTATGTGACTCCCTGCACATTTTGTTCTCATTAAAATGCCCCAGGGAATCTGCTTTGAGTAAAACTAACTAAATAACAAAGCCATGCTTGAGATTAATCCTCTTTTTGGAAGAAACACTTAAGAGGGAGACACATATGAAATCTATTCAGTCTGTCCACAGTAATATTCGTGATCCTTATTAAGAATATGAAAACAGAAAAGTATGAAAAGTAGTTTGCATTTTACTTTCCTTAAATTATCACAGTGTTTAATGACTTGTGAAACTGCTTCAAAGTTTACATTAGTTGAAAAGGCAAGTTTGAATAAGTTGAATTTCTTTGTTGACAGTAATCCAAGATGAAAATTTGTACAGAAGAAATTCTGCCCTTTACTAATACGGTGAATTGCATTTCAGTCTCACAGACATTTATTTGCCTATTTAACTTTATTAATAATATAAAACAAATATGATATAGTACCTGGTAGTTCTATTTTTTAGAGATTTTTTTAAATGTAGAAGGATTTACTTAAAAGCTGTGTATATGTATATATACAGATATACATATAAAATATATATACATATACACTTTCTTGATATGTCATAGCAATTATGGTGTTTTCTCTTTGAAGGAATCTTAACTTAGAATTAAGATAGTAAAGCCAGTCTTGAAAGGAAGGTTTCCTTACCCTAGGATGAAATGGTGATTACATCACCATTCTTCTGTTTCTTCTGGTGAGAGAGACCACCTCTGACATGTATCTAGGTTGAATTAAACCCTTACTGGTTATGTTTATCTAGACAAGTTGGGCAATTTGTTCAAGGATCTGACAAAAAAGCAGGGGGGTATGACTGAAGAAACTGCAGCCTATGGAAACCCATCCAGGCTCAGGCCTACCCTGGAGGACTGCAGGCTGTGGAAAGAACTGATGCTCAAGCAGGGGAAAAGTGTAGGAAGGAAGGAGAAGAGTGGAGATGTTATGAACTGGAGACAGCCTCAATCCTCCAATCCTCCCCTCTACCTCTTGTCTGGGGAAAGTAGAGGAGTCAGGAATGGCAATATGGAATTCAGTCTGGGAAAAAAAGGAATGGCATAGTGAAGAAGATCCTATTTGGGGAAAAGAAGGGGGTCATTGTTTCTCACCATCCTATCTATATTGACTGACAATAAATTGACTTTATTGTTCTCAAATTCTGTCTGTTTTGCCCATGTTAGTATTTGGTACATGAACTCCTTGTTTGTCTTGACCTCATAAGTGTTTTCATTGCCATTTCTCACCTGGTGAGGAGAGAGAGTGAGAGAGAATTTATGTATATATGTGTGTGTTCATGGCAGATGGCCAATTACAGACTTTTATTATAAAAAGGTACTCAGTCTGAAAAATATATTCACAGACAAATTATTGTGTAAGAAGTAGGAAAGTGTTCCTGAATTTATTTATTGATATATTTAGTTAGTTAGTTAATTATCTATTTTTTTTGCATTGCTGTTTATCATTCTGGATGTTATAAAAATTGGAAGTCCTATGGTTTTAGTGAATTTTTGTTATAAACTGAAGGATTTATATAATAAAACCTGTGTATAATCTTACTATAGGTGTATGATAAGCACTTTTGAACATAAAATTAAATGCTGGCTGCTCCCCTTGTTTTTGGGGTTGTAGACTGTTTCTGAAGTTATAATTGAATCAGAACTATTTAACGTTCATTTAGTTCTAACAAGAAATGTTTTGAGAATCACTTGCCACTAGAGTGTATTTAGCAAGATAATTAGGGACAGAAAAAGAAAACAATTTGCAAAGACACCTGAAATCTATAAAATAACATGAAACAGAGAACAATATGCAATGTTGCAATTTTGGATCAATCTTAAAGAAGACCCATCAGCTGAAAGCCCTTTAGAGTTTCACTTTCCTCTGCCTTTTTTTCTCAAACCCTTGTTCAACAATGGACAGCTAATGTACGAACTGAGAACTGTACGAGCTGGAAAGTGCAGTGTAACTAGATCATGCCAGTCCTCAGTGAATCAAAGAGAAAATGTCCTTTGTAAAAAATCAGACAGAATCTTCAGCGAAAAGAAAGCGAAAAGAAAGCAAAAAGAAATAAACCGTGCTAAAAGGAATAAAGCAAAAAAGAAATAAACCTAGTCTACATTCATCTTACATTAATTGAGCATCAGTTGATGTGTTTAAATATTGAACCTCTCTTATTGTATGCTCACGAAAGAGAGTTAGTTATCTCCAGAGAACAATTCAGATTTTAAATTTAAATCATTTTCTGTGAAAAATATTTCTGCGAAAAAGCTCTGAAAGAAGCATAAAAATCACACCACTGAAGAAAGGACTCTATGCATAAACTTGGGTCTTGTTCTTTTCTTCCTTTCACCACACTATTGACTTTCTCCTACTTAGAAGGGTGTAATCTAGTTTTCAAAATCAAAGGCTCAAAAGATTGGAAAAGCTGAAATGGAGACTTGCTGTATATATTCATTATGATGATCTCTCTAACTGCATAATTTTCTGACATTTTTCCAATAAGATCTGCCATTCAATGTACATAGTTAATATAAAATTTATCAGTGCTGTGCAGTAATTCACATTTTAATCTGCATGTCATGCAGAAGAAAATTGCTAATCCCAAAACAATCCAACAAAACCAAAACAAATAAACTCTCAACCTCAAACAAACAAACAAAAAAAAATCAACAAATCACAAATGCCTATAGTCCATTCTGAGTGAAAACTGAAGTAGAATGTCTGTTATTTGCTAAGGTAGACTGTGAATGATCACTTATTTTATCACAAATAAAAATAAAAACTGCAGCATTCAGATATAGTGAAATTCACAAGTATCAAAATTTGCCAATGAATTGTAAAATATTGCTGAACAAGCACAAAAGAAGACAAAATTGTGAAATAAAACTGTGTTAATCTTAGATTAACACATTAGTCATATGTTGCTAACAGTTATTTAGATAGTAGTATTTGGTATGGGAGGATATTTCACAAAGTATATGTGAAACACAGGTATTTTGGGTACACTTATGATATCTTATAATTTGTCTTTCCAGGGGAAAAAAGTGTCATTGAAACCTGTTGTATATGCAGCATTAATTAAATGGTGCATTCTGAGCTATCACAATTGAACAAGGAAATTCCAAGAGGATTTTGCAGTTAATGAAAAGCTAGTTATATCTTGGTTTCTTTCTGAGTGCTCCTAAGGACTGGTTGTTCAGGATTTTCAACACAGAAACCTCAAAATAGGGGTATTTTTTGTGGGTTTTTACGGTTTCAGTATACTTTGAAGATCATTAAAGTCTATTCTTCAAACACTCAAATATTTTCTTGTCTTCTGGATGTTTGCTCAAGTATAAATACCTATATGTCACACACTGACTAATTAAAAGTTTATATTCCTTTTATTTGTGCTGAGAAGCAGTCTTTGAGAAACTGTAGTAGAAAAGATGCCTTTTATCTTACATGGAAACTAAAAAATGTAAAAATACACACATACAAAATTACAATTTTAGTTGTGTTCTTGAATATCTTGGCAACTAGTACAACTCATAGAAATGGCCATTCAGAAAGAAATGGTTTATGTTTATCTTGATGTGAGTAATAAAATCCAATGGATTCATTAGAAATAGATTGAGTAATTCTTGGTAAAATGAATATTTTTTGGCTGTACTTTCAGTAAGGGTGGAATGTTGTTTTTCACTCTTAATGGAAGCACACATTTGTCTATTTCATATATACAGAAAATATGCAGCACATTTGAGTGCACAAGTTTCCCTGGGTATCTTTGAGGAGAAGAGAACCTTTTATTTTATCTTTGAGAAAAAGAGAACTTTTGAGGAGAAGGTACCTTTGAGCAGAAGAGAAATCAAATTGCAAAATACCTGTGGCTTGGTGTATGTTATTTCAGCAACTTCTGGCAACAAAATTAGACTGTTTGCAGAAAGATGTAGATAAATAAACGTTGTCAATATAATTTAACTGATATTTTTTCTTTGAAACAGAGACCATGAATTTTTTCTTTATGCAACTTTTTCTTAGTGTGACTGAGAAATTTATAAACAAACCTATAAATATTACAAATATTTTTAATTCTCAAGACTTAAGTGTAGGTAAAATATTCTCAAAGTTTATAATCATGAAGAAAACTGTAATGTGTGCTGTTTCCCTTGTTCTCACAAACACTAGTGTTCAATTCTATGGTACTTTAAGGATGAATAGAAGACCAGGGTTAAACTTTTATTTTACTCCCTTTTATGTTTTATTGAACCATGCTAGGTGTCAAAGAGATGTAAATCCATTTCAGGAGGACATGGAAAATTCAGCCTTGAGTATACTAGAGAAACATCTGAAATGCAAAGGAAATTCATGCCGTGTTTTTGCTCCTGCCATCACTGTATCAGTTCAGTGATGTGTGAGGACATGTACTGAAAGGCTACTGCTAAATCAGATTATGTGGCAATTTTGCAAACTATCTCTTCCTGTTGTGGTCCAGGTTGCCTAGAGGTGATCTGAAATGAAGAAAGCCAAAAGCAGCAGCCTCTTCTGTAGCCCTCTTCTTGCCCAGGAGAGCATATGTGGTGAAACAGAAGCTATTTGCACACAGGTGTCTTGAATTTTGTTGACTGAACTCCACTGCCTTACATCAGAATGCTGAAACTGCTAACACAACTTAGGCTAAGCCCAGCATTATGTATTACCAACATTAGCTGGTTTCTGGCGCCTAAAAGTCAAAGAATGGTGTTATGTTTAATCCTGTGCTGCATGTTGGTCTGGTTTAGAATATAAAACTAGAGGATTGAATTTAAAATGATGACAACAGCAGTTTCAGAAGATTAAATCTGTCAGAAAAACAAAGAGAAACAGTTTACTTTGTAAGTTTTCATTAACTGCCAAAACAATTCCTAAATCCCAGGAAACACTTTTGAAGTGTCACAATTTTTCTTCTTTTTCTGTTTTATTTCACAATTGTATAGATATAAAAATATTTTCAGGGCTTTATTTTCTGGACTGAGAAAGACATGAAAACCTCAAAGCTTTTGTAACTTCTTTTGGTTGCAGTATTAAATATTACATAACAACAAAAAATCCTGATATCATTGATCTTCTATGGAAGGATGAAGGAAGCAAGATATCTGACTTCCGAAACCTCTTCAAATAGACAAAGAGTGAATAGTAATGCCAGAGGTATAGATGAAGACTCAGTTTGTAGCAGTAAAACAGATAATATTAACAGACACAAAAAATAAGCAAACCATAAAGAAAGAGATAAAAGGCACAAGCGATTTTTTAAGTGCTATCTGCCATGTCTACAGCAGAAAAATATACGTTGCATTACTTTGGTACTGATGTTGTTGGCTGGGGGGAGACTGGTGGAGATAGAGAAATTTGTTTTGTATTTTGACCTTCTAAGAAAAGCAGCTTTGAATAAAACTATAGGAAATTGTTTCATTTCTACAAACTGGTAAATGTATGTTGCTATTAGCAGTAGCAGGTCAGAGGTTTGTATTCAGCTGCAGGTTCTGAAAAAAATTACCAGCTGTGCTTTGCATAATTTGTGAAGGAGCCTGCAGTTATTTTAATTTTTTTTTCTTATCTGTAAGACCAATTGTCTAACCAACAGAAGACTAAGAATTTTAGTCTAAATTGTTTTAGTTTTGCTTAGCTGTGAATTACTGTGAGATATAACATAATTTTATATACTTTTGGTATAGTTATGTAATTAATTGATAGTGAAACACAACTCTTCTGTGAAGTGCAAAGAGTGATCACAGGATAAGGATGTAATGTAGAGGAGTGCAGTCACAGAATAACTGCATAGGCTTCACAAGAATGGGGGTAGGGTAAAAACAGAGATTTCAGGGCTATTAACTTATCACCAACAGTCAATTTTGGATTTTTAAAGGAATACAACTTCAGGACCTGGGTAAATTTAGTCCTTTTACAAAGGACAAAGAAAAAATAAACAAGAAATAGACATAACACACAACATGTAAATTCTGGTATATCACAGAACTGCAGGCCAGTGAATAAAAAATGTGTAGCTGATGCTGCAAAATATTAAAGATTATTCTAAAAAGGCCATAAGATGAGGAAGAAAGCATCACCATCACTATCATCATCATTCTCCTGGTGAAGAGCTCCAAAAGCTGATGACTCACCCTAAACCTTCCTTCTCGTTGAGGAAGAGTACAATCATCAGTCTTAGATGCACTGAAACTAGAGGGGTACTTAAAGAATGAGAATAAAAACAGGTATGGGAATAAATATAGATTTTCCCATCCTGATTAAGAATTCCATTCATTAAAAAATTGGCTGTTCCTTTTCCATAGAACATTGTGTTTTTGCTAAAACAACATTTAGGAAAATGAATAATTTTCCAAAACTCTTAAAAACATTAAACAAAAGTATTTGCAATACTCCTCAAATGACTCCAGCAGAGGTCTAAATGTTTAGGGACAAAGATGTTTAGGGGAGACGGGAGCACCTCCCTTATGAGAGCTTGGCCTGTTCAGCCTTGAGAAGTCTGAGAGGGGACCATGTCAATGGACAAAAGTATCTGAAGGGAGCTTGCCAAAAGGCAGGAGCCAGGCTCTTCTTGGTGCTACCAAGCAGTAGGAGAAGGGGTAATGGGCAGAAACTGGTGCACAGGAAGTTCCACCTGAATATGAGAAGGAACTTCTTTTTCCTGAGTGTAGAAGTGCACTGAACAGATTGCTCAGAGAAGTTGTGGAGTTTCCCTCACTGGAGATACTCAAGACCCATTTGGTCCCAATCTTGTGCAATGCAGGGCAGTTGGAGCAGGTGACCCACTGTGGTGGGTCACCCACTCCCAACCTTATGCATTCTGTGATTGTGTGAAACTCTCTTGGTCACCTTTTGGTCTGGGTTTGCACTATGCCTTCAGAATAGCCATTAAGAACTTTATAAACCCTTAGACATTTTTCTCTGTCTGTACCTCAGTATACATATTTATGTCCAAGTTTTTCATTTAAGCAATTTTTGTAATCAATAGGAAGCAGGAGGAACATCTAATATATGACCCATCTCATGTCTTAAATAGATCAATTATATCATACCGGGAAAATGTCTACTTTTTATTAACATAAATTTCATAAAAAAATACAACCAAACACTACGCCCAAGTATTTTGGCATTGTAGGCAATTACAATGATGAGAGAAGGCTTAACCAGTGTATGTGCACTGTGGACATGTGCAAGGAATGATGGTCATAAATATTGTATCCTTACTGAGTGCCAGTGGCAGTTTGCATGTAGTGTCTTAATTTGAAGGCTTGGCAGTTTGTAACTGTACAGAGAGGTTTCAATTTTATTGTTTTAGCCTAAATGTATATACTAAATAGTCTCAGAGTATTAAATTTTCTGGTGTATACATATATTAACTGGATTCTTGGATTCTCAAAGGAGCTCCTTTCTTGAATAAATTTAGTCTTTATAAACCCAAAACCCCAATGTACATACTGGTGAGGTGCCAGGGAACAGCATATTAAAAATCAGTAAGAAAAACCTCTCACATGGGATTTTAGAGCAGGGGCATCTATAGCTGAATTAATCATTCTAGGTGATTTTTGGAGACAATGGAAAGAAATAGCTGCTTTTAGGCTTCTTCTTACTCTAAAGTATATGTTTAAAATAGGTGAATTGAATCTTAGCCCACAAGACATATTTAATTCCTCTTTAAACTACAAAGAATATGTAATGTCACCACTGAGAAGCAGAAACTGGCTGAAACCATTCTAGATGAATCTTGTTACTCTTGACTACTAATCCATTCACAAATCTTTCCCACAATTTCTGTAGTGAGCAGACAAATAGCATCTTGCTAGGCTGTACCAACAGATGAAAGGATTTTTCACTTGCTGTCTCCATTTGTTTGCTTTTTTCAAAGGTTAGGTTTTTTTCTGTGAACACATTCTACATAGAATCAGTCTAATTTGGAACATATCAAAAGAAAAAATTATTGAGGAAAATAAGCATAAAAATCTCTGTTGATTTTTTAAAGAAAGAACAGTTGAACCAAATTGCAGTAAACAAAAATCCGGTTATAATCAGAGTATTACAAATTATTCTACTTTATAAAATGAAGAGAATATATATAAAATGATGCTTATAAAACTATAATACTATTACAATAAAAAGAACCTAACATTGCTAGAAAAGTTATATGTTCAAGAAAGCAAATAATATTAAAAATTAGGATTTTCCTTTTAAATATTTATATAACTATGCAACCATAGCAACATTAACAATAATAAGTAGTATTATTGAAATAGAAAAGCACAGAGATATATAACTAAAATACAGTAAAGTTAAACATAAGAATGGAATACTCTTTCAGATACATGAATGGCCTGAATTAGCATCCTATTTCTAACAGTGACCATAAATGGATGCCATGAAAGACGAAGAGCAGGGCAAATACCTCTCCTAAGAATAAGTCTCTAGGAACGTTCTAGATTTAATCTAGTCTCAGCTCAAGTGATTTCTGAAGATATATTACCTGCTCAGCAGGTCAGTAAAAGTTTATTTGTTCTGAACCTGGTTTGTATCACCTCCATCTGACAGCCCATATTTCTATACTCTTTCTCTGGAGATGGCTTCTGGGTTCTCTGAGATAGTCAGGTTAGCAAAACTGTTCAAACAAGAAGGAGCATGCATTTTAAAAATCTGACCATAATTATTCTGCAGCTGATGACCTGAAAAGGCTGCTTAATATAAGTAATGTGGAGGCAAAGAGCAGAATTGTGAAACATGTAGGGGCAAAATCATTTGGTACTGTATGCATTGGAGAAGGGGTTACAATCCCTGAAAATTCCTGTATGCCGTAGTGCCTGTCAATTTACATCAAGGACTTTGGATTTTTTATTCAGTAAGATGGCAGTTATATAAAGAACAAAGTTTTTATAAACCAAGGTTTTATGCCTGTAATAGCTGCATCTTTCAGGCACAGAGTAAATTAACAAAGATGATATCTGATAGATTTCAACAATATCTCCATATATAGTTTAACAAACTAAATTTCTCTTCTGGGGCTCTCCCAGAAAACTACTGATATTTGGAGGATCTGCAGCATTTTCAGAGTAAAGCTTTGATAGATTGCTACCCGAGGGAAGGTGCAAAGATAATGGGCCAGAGAAAAGTGTGATCTGAGAGAAAGAATACGAGAGGAAAGCTGACAGTAAGTCTTAATTTAAGGCTAAAATCTAAGAAAGAATTTCAGTTCAAACTGTTTCTTTATGGCAACTGAGAGCATGTTCAGTCAACTTTGAAGGTTCCTATGTTTCTGCCAGGATGATTTCAGCATCTGTGTTTCCACAAAGGGCATGTACTACACTGTACAAATTTTAGTGGCCAATGTTCCATTTATTCCTTATATAATCCAAATACTGCTTTTCAAACTGGAAATTGTCCTTTACTGATTGCACCTGCAGGATTGCTACTCACATATTCTAGTGTGAGCCTACTAAACAAGCTGAATGTGAAACATCCCAAAAGCCCTGTAAGAAGGTACTCTATTGTGCTTCACATCAGGAAGTTATCTACCTTTTTTAAATGCTGTTACTCTTATTCTTCCCAAATTCCCACAACAGAGCAATGTGAACACAGAGGTCTGGGTTTACCTGGCCACGAGGTTATGAGCACCAGCCTTTGTCTATTGAGAAGATCTGCTGCAAATGAGATGAGAGGAGAGAGCCAAACTAGTAAAGAATGTTTTGTGATTTTCTAGCGTGGAGAAGAAAACCGTGTCTATGAGAAGTTAAATTGGAGATGAATATTCGTGAGAAAATAAACTGACACTCGGAATTAAATTTACTGCAGTAAATTTTGGCACTGTTTTATTCAACAATGTCAGTATCCTCTCCGGACAGTGAGACAAGAATGTCTGAGACATGTCCTTTGTGATTCTATATTATACAGGAGGGCATCATCTGTTATGGTTCATTATTTCACTGGTCCTCTGGACTTCAGATTTTATAAGAAATATCCCTGTTCCTTCTCTAAGAGCTAATTTAAGAATGTTCAGATGTGCTCTGAGTTTAGTAGAAGTAATAAACTGGAACTTCAAATTTTATTTCATGTAGTAATCGTTTTACTATAATACATTTCTTGGAACTGTAAAGAAAAAAATCCAGTGATAAGAATTTCTGAAATTATTAGCACTAATTTTATTGATCATGTACATGTCAAAGATTATGAATTTTATTTTAATGCTGAAAGGAGAAATTTTTACTGTCATATTTTCCAGTGCATATGCACTTTAAAGTGACAATTTAAACTTTACTATTGTTCTAAAATTGTGAATACATGTGCTTGTTTTAAGCTCTTTTTAATCCCTTCACATTACTTAACAGTCCACAATAATAGTAAAATTATGGAATGAGAGAGAAGAAAAACACTTAAAATTATGGTTTGACAAGGAGCAAAGGCAGCCAAAGGAAATAATAAAAAAAGGGAGATATATGTCATCATATTAGTACAAAATATCTTGAGTAGCAGCTGCAGATTTTCGTCAAAATTGAAAAAAATTGGCAGATACATATATATGTATATATTATATAAAATGTGCAAACAATAGCTGTAGGTCAGATTTTCACAGAGTATCTAGTCTTTAGAGGATTTAATATCTCAATTAAATGAGTTGCTGTGGATAAAACTGCAATGTAAATGATTAATTTTCAATATACTTCAGTTTAAAATACTGTCACAGCTACCTAGCTTCCTGCAACTCTGATGATATCTCTCCAGCTGTCTCTTCATATGAGACTGGTGCTCAGGTCAGACTGTATTAGCTTCTAAACACTCTAGAACTTCACAAATATTTCAGTTTTTCATGTGAGCTTACCTGGCTCCTTGATACACATTTTAGAAACCCATGATAAGCCTCAGAGACCATTTTATAAAGACTAGGAAAGCTAATGGTGGAGTTTAAAGGTAATTTTTAGATAGAAGGTACTAAAATTGAAATTTGACAACATACTTCTGTGCAGTTGCTCACTGGACATATTGAACCTGGTACATAAAATGAACATAAGACAACTGTGAACAGACTGGACTTTTAGGGGTTTAAGTTTTTTTCCTAACTCTATTTCTTTCTTGACACAAATATATGATGCAAAAACTTGAGAAGAATGACATGAAATGCAAAAGATTTGATTAATACTTAGAGGGGCTGTTGGTATGCCTCTCTACAGTGAACTGGGTGTTGGACAAGTCATGGGCATGGTAAATTTGTGTACACACACAGTCATAAGGTGCTTGAAAAATCCCATCAGTTTCGTACAAGCAAAATTTTTTTTTCCTATTTATAGTCTATACCAAATAAAAAAAGTATTCCTAATAAGACTCAATGAAGAATTGAGTCTGTATACTTTGATTAAATAACCCTTTTAAATGTTTTTCAGATAAAAAGGAGACTATGCTGCTCTGTGCATTACAGTTTTCTGGAATATTTTCTATTGTTTAAGCACTTTATAATAGTAAATTTCTTACACTGCTAGCACACAAAATAAGAGAGTGTAGAAACAAAGTGATAGTGAAAGTATTAATTTTTTAAAAAGGAAAGAAAAAAATACTGTATTCTAAAACTTGTATTCTGCATTGTCATAATCCCCTTGTTACAAGAAATATCCTTCTATTAAATTACTTTTCAATCATTAAAATCATGATTATAGTAAGGCATATCAAATCTCGAGTTCAGTCATTTTATTTTCTGCAGTGCAGATGCGTATGCCCCTCAAAGAGGATTTAACTATAACATTAATTTCCTATTTAATGGATATAATTAACTGTTAGAGGCTATTGCTAAGAAAAAAAAAAAAAGGCAAAATTTTCCTGAAAAAAATATTCTGGGGATGGGTGTGCTGTGTTTTAAATGACACTCTCATTTTTATTGGGCAGCAGTACACCAGCAGCCCAAAACAAAGCAGACAATTGATGTCCAGCAGTGATCTATAACACTAGTTATCCATTGAGACTTCTACTGAGAGACTCCTCTTATGAATTCACTGAGGAGATTCTGTATTCCATCTTCTTGGAAGTCCATTTATTTCACTATTTGAATATCCCTACTCCTCACCAAAACTTTAGGCTCTCATTTGCCAAAGTTTTCCAAGACTGGCAAAATAAGAACCAGTTGATAGCAAAATTTTATCTCACTGGAAGTTCATATGGACTTCTACTGCATGCTTCAAAAATCCTTACTATAAATAGGAATATTATTCACAATTTTATTCAATACCAATCCATAACCTTCCTCTAACTCTCATATTTTTCCAGAACACTGAACAGAAGGAATGATGGAACAGAACCTGACACAAAAATTTAGGAGAACGCTTATGAGGGGAAAGACCTGTGGCCTCTATTGCACACTAGAACATTAAATAAAAACAAAACAAAAAGGAAAAAAAAGGTCAGCACGTCTCAAGTGCCTCCCACTTCTGATGTTATTGTTCCAAGACTGAGGTGAGTAGTCCATAATATTGAAATCACTTGAAACTATTTATAATGCATACTTAATTCACCCTTAACAAGAAGAAATCAATCAGAGCTGCCATTATATAAAAATACTTATGTCTGAAGATAGATTTTCTAGCACTCTAGATCACTTGAGGACTCTGGGTACTCCCAGAGTAATTTGTAACAAACTTCTCCATATATCTCTACACTCCCAAAAGGAATGACTAAATCATTGCAAACAAGTTTGTAAAAATAATTCCTTCAGATGAGATTACATCATAAGAGTATGAAAGCTACTGGACCAGGTGACAACAGGACTAAACACCTACAGTGGTAAATATCCTAGTGCAGTAGCATGACTTATATACTCCCTGTGAAATAGAATGGTCTTGTCAGAATTCCCTACCCTTGGCAGGTGCCAGTCCATGCTGTTTTCTGAACCACATGTTGACACAGTTTAGGAAAGCAATGTGGCAGTCAAAATCACACCATGAGGCAAGTTAATAATTAAATAGAGAGGTCTCTGGCTTGGATTGTGTCAGGCTGTGGCTTACTTTAGTAGTAAATCCTTAAAAACACCTAAAATCCTTCCAATTCACTATGATTACCCTAGGGAAGAGAAGAAGAATGTGAGTATTGTCAAAATAACCCACATTATCTGATATTCAGTGGCTGTATGATTTTCTCAGAGATTTATTGGTCTCTTCATATTCAGTATTACCATATAGTTTTCTCTGTAAGATTGTTCAAACCCTTTTTCAAGCAGTTTTAGTTTTCAGCATCCACAGTTACCATAGAAAGCCTAACTCCATATTGAATGAAAACTCCTGTCTGTTGTCTGTTTTGAACCATCAATCAGTCTGTACCATCTGGTTCACCCTGCTCCTGGTGCTAGAGAATTGAACAAGGTCTAGGGAATTTTCCTTGTGGTGCTGTGCAGCTCTCATGGGTTGGACCCAATTTCAAAAACAGGGAGGCACTTCAGGGTCAATGATCAGGGAGAGATCTGGAAGAGACCATGAGGGAGAGACCTGGAAGAGACCATGAGAGGGAGCCTGTAGAGGGAACAGAGGGAAACCCAGACCCACACGTGGTACACTTGTGCTGCCCTACATGATCTACCTGACCGTGTCGTCAGCCCCGAAGGACAGAGGAGTCAAGTCTCTCCTGAACGTTGAACTTACCTGGGACTAAGTGTTTGATGTCTGAGCATTGCAGTATTCACACTACCAATTTTGTCCAAAACTGTGACAGGGTCATAGGATTCAGAGTCCCTTTTATATCCCACTTCAGCCACCTGTTTTCCATGCTGAACTATCCTAGTCTAATGATATTTTTACTTATATGAGACCATTATAGTTCATAGATCATTGTTTATGACTTCTTTATACCTCTTCTGTCTCTACCTTATTTTGAGAAATACTCATGGGTCATCATGGAGGTACACAATGGTTTACTTTCTGTTCTTTTACTAATAATCATATATTTTTGTTAATTCTTTTTTTAATTGGGTCAATCACTCACAAAATTATCAGTCACAGCCCAACAATAAGCTTATTTCCACCAAGCTCAGAGCTAAATATTTACAAGATTGAGATTTATTTTTTGTAGGTGTTTGCTTTACATCTATTTATGCATCTAATTATTTATGTTTTTCATTATATCTGTACAAAACCATAAGAATATCTCAGTGAACTTTATTGCTTTTTTCTCCACCTCATTTTCCATCAACATAAAGAAGAAAGTTCTATTATTCTACTACACAGAGAGAATAGTTCTGTAACAAGAGTAAATCAACAACTTCAAAACCTGGACATGTGGTAAATTCTAGGTTACATCCTGGAAATTTTCCTTCACATTCTAAAATGAGGAATGTTTTCAGACCTCAAATACATAGTGATGATTTGAATGGCCACTGTCACTACACAAATGTGGATAGGTTTTGCTCCTCAATTTAAACGAGGAAATGATCTTCCCCACAAAATGAACAGTCACTAATGGTCTGATGCTCTGGACTATTACTTCAACTAATATGGTAGAACATAGCCAAGGTCATGCTTAATAACCAGATTGATGAGGCAGTAATGTAAGCAAGAAATGTTCTTCGGTATTACCAGAAATCTGGAGTAATCAAAAGACTAAAGGCAGGTAAGATTTAGTAATCTAATTATCACAGATTTGGAAGAGATTAGAAATGAAGGAGAATAAGATTATACAATCATTTGGAACTTTTTATGTAGCTGGATTGTGGGTTGACAATATAATTTAATCAGTGGTGACCTCGATTTGATTTATATTCATATAGTAAAGAAGGGTTTTGAAAAATCACCTTCTTCACTTAAATTTTAAAATTTGCATTACTATAACCTATACATTTTATTCAAAATCTCCCCTATATATTTCATAGATGATTCCTCTTCACAATTGCTGTTTAAACTAGAAAATTCCTTATTTCAATTAACTTGAACTAATTGTTGATTTTACATTATATCCATTATCAATTGAATCATATTATTGTTACAAAAAATTTCTTTTTCTTTGTATAACTCAATAGGAACCAGAGGCGCTTTAAGAATAAAACTGAAAGTAATGGTCCTACTCAGAGAAGCTTAAAGTCTAAATGAGATAGGAAACACAATGAGAAGTGGCAGCATGGAGGGAATGAATAAACAAAATGGAAGGAAGAAAACTGAAGGGGGAAACTGTCCTTGGGAATGTTATTTAGGAACATAGAAGTAGTTCTGATTTTTTTTTTTAACAATTTTTTTCCACCTCATTTTGTTGTTGTTTCAGTCTTTGTAAACATGTAACTTCAGACAAAATGTCTCATGGTATCATTGGAAGGTTCCCCCTCCATCCCCACACATGCCATTAATTTAATCTATTAGAAGGATTTATTCTGAGTATTTAGAAGAATGGAAATAAAGTTCCAGAAGAGTAAAACGTACATGGATATAAAGATGAAAAAAATGCAGTTTGACAAAAGAAGGCAACAAAACTGCTGTCCTTCAATGGAAATGCATACATTCATGTATACATACACATCATGTGATACTGTCATAGGGCAACCTGAACTGCTTCAGCCATTTTCATCATGTCTTGTTTTTCAAGAGGATTAGATAATTAGGGCAGAGTTTCTTAAAGCACGCATAGTGAAATAACAAGTAGATTAAAGAATGCTTATTTTAAACAGAGATATGTATCACATGGAGATATGCATAAAATATGGAAATTCTAGAAATTATAATAAAATAATTTTGGCATTGGTACTCACTTAATCTTTCTTATGTGCAAATTTTTACAATATTATCATAAACAAAAAAGCAAACAAACCTCTTCAGAAAGTAATAATTTTACTCTGCATCTACTCTGTTGTTCAATTTATAGTTCCATAATATATGAAATTTCTTCCATTTGAGTATGAAAACTTTCTTAGTTTTCCATTCTAATAGATCTATTTTCAATATTAATTCTATAATTTTCTATATTTTATCAATATACTTTTTTCCCAAGTGACATTTTTTATCTAAGAAGAAAAATATTAGGAGAGATTTCTCATTACTCCTCTTCCAGTGTGTTGGGGTGTGGCCAGTTGAGTCTACTCAATGTAACATATATGTACATTACAGAAGCACCTAAATAAGGTAAAAAGAAATAAAAATTAATTATCTGATAAACAAGACCTATACTGAACATTCAAGGTCATTAGCTACCCTTTTTTTTTTATTAATATATTTAGAGATCCCTTACATTAATCAAAATTATAGGAAATATAATCATCATTAAAAAATCTAAGATAACTTTTTAAAAAACTGAAATGAGAAAAATAGTTTATGAATTAAAGTCTATGCTTAAAAATTAAAATTATCCATAGATTAGCTTAATAAATATATATATTCTATACATAGAACACTTTCAAAATTTATCAAGTCATAAACAAAATTGTAGGAAAAGAGAAACTAATAGCAAGCAGTTCATTCAAGTACTTCTAAAGGTATTTAAAGATAGAAAGAAAAAAGTTCCTATTGTTTTCTGCTTGACTGTATACAGTTGTTTATCATTTAAACTTTGACACTCTTATTCCTTTCCTGATTCCTCTAAAGAAAGAGGCTGTACTATCTTCTTTTGGACACTATTACAAACTGAGGATGGCAACATCAGATGGATATGGACTGAAAGAGAAAAAAAAATAAATATTTCTTAATGAGAAAATGTAACTTTTCAAATATTTATAATTCCAGTTTTGAAACTGCTAGATTAACCCCTTGTCTGGTACTTCTTACAAGTATCTAGCTAGGAATGAGCTGGTGCACTGTTCCCAGTTCTTCAGAGATGCAGCATCTACATACACTTTGTTTTATGGGACTGAAATCAGAACACAGGTTAATTTCAAGCCTTGTAAACAGCGAAAAATGTGATAAACCAAGGAAAATACAGGGGGGAAAGGTAAAGCAAACATGAGAATCCTTGAAGTAAACATTTCCTTAAAATAAAATACAGTAATATCAAGAAAATAATAATAAAATCGTAATAAAATAATAATAGACTGCTTTATATACTAATTTGGTTAAATTTTTCATCTCCTTTCTATGCAAAATGTTTGAAATCAGTCATGACCTCTGAAGATATGTATTTGCCATCTGTTTGACATGTGTCTCTTCAAAAGAAAACCCCAGCCATCAGAACACTTTATTAAAATTTTTGTTTATGTTAATTAAATACAGTTATATTTTATTAATAATAAATAGATGCAGACAAAGTAAACCTTTTCTGATAGGAAGAAGTGTCTTCAAGCCAGCTGTGATAGACTGATGGTCTGGGAACACCTCCATGGAAGGATATGAATAAAATTTTGGATGTGATCTCTTTCCAAATCAAGGTTGCTGGACTTACTGAAGAGGAACTCAGGAAAACCTCTGTACCTCTTGTTCCCAGAGGTGAACAGGTTGGCAAAGTGACTTGCAGACCACACTGGAGCACTAGAGATCAAGATTCTTCCCCCAGCTGACTTCACAGAGCCATGGATACCTCTACTCTATTTTCACTATCCACAACTGGGCATGCCTCACAGCACTCCCAGAGCCAGATGGTATGGAGAGGCTTTCCTTTCAACCCACAGCTTTACTGCAGATTATCCTCTGTCATGAAATCAAGTTTTACCACTAAAAAACCTGTCTTGTACTCTGAGTGTAAATTAATGCACATACTGCCAGTCTCAAGAATCATGAACTGGAATGAAACAGGAGGCAAAGTCACGTTGTCAGTGTGAATATGCCAATAGAAAATTTATCTAATTTTCAAAACTGCACAGAAGGTTGTCCTCTCCAATGCTGAGTTAAGAGTTTGCTTCATGCATGCCTGATAAGCACAGCTTTTATTAAGGATTTGATGTTTTGGTTATTCAAAGCCTCCAAAGCTGATTTTAGAAATAGTGAGTTTAGAGATAGTGGGCAATATTGTTTAAAATTACTATTACTGTCTAATTCATAACACTATATTTTAGACTTGAAAGCAATCTTCCTGGGAATTTATAAAAGCAATTATGGTGCACTTACTGAGTCTTCAAGACTTAATAATTTTTAACTTGATAAATATAAACGTTACAGTTACACTGATTTTATTTAACATTAAGTGAATTTACAGATTTCAAACTTTCTAACAACGAAATTATAGGCAAGGGTTATTCAAGATCTTAAAGTAATGTCAGTAACACATAGAAATTCAAAATCTTACAACAATCAGGATAAGTTTTTATTTCCACTTTCAAAATATGTTTTTGTTTTAAAATATCCCATTCCATTTACAGGAGTAATGTTTTTAAGGGAAGGTACTTGAGTATCATCCAAACTCTCTTAACTTACTATAGCATGTAAATCGGCTTCATCTACAATACAATTAAAAATACATCTTAAGCAGTAAGATGTGAGAAATAGAATATCTCTTTTAAGAACTCAGGAATGTCTGGATCACTGTCCTACAATCCTACTAATGTTATTGGAAGAGTTATTTTTTTGATAACAACAAAGATGAATAGTAATTTCTTTTTCTCTTTTTCTTTTCTTTCAAGCACTGTTGCTTCTGACTCTGGCTCCAAATTCACGGCAACTTTCTTCATGGCTTTATTGATTTTCATCAGAAGGATTGGCAAGATGTGGAAAATAATCTCTCCCTTCTTCTGCTAAAATTCTCTAAACCTATGATAATTTTCAGAAATAAAACACATAAATTTATAAAATTAATTATTAATTAAAATTATTAATTTAATATTAAATAATACCCATAAAACCATAATATTTACTTTATAGGATTTTACTTTGGCTTCTTGTCCACTTGTTTGTTCAGTAAGGCATAGCCCATCAGGGAGCTGTTAGTGCTCTGGAGATAGGACAAAGACAACTGTCTTCAAGTTCAACTTCCCAATCAAGTGTTGTTCCCAAACAACACTTAAAGCACGTACTAAATGAAGTGCCATAATTGCATTAATTTAGTGATAGAGACCTGGTATTTCCAATCAAATTTATATTTTTATCTGTCTTCTGACAAAAGACTTTGTCAGAACTATCATATTTTTCTGTATTATATTTCAATTTGATGCAAATGTTAGTGCTTCAAAGCTAATTAAAATAATGACATTTTTTGCTAGCTTTAGCTGGCTCTTAATCTACAATTAAGACAGAAGAAAATTTGTGTTGTACTACCAAAGCACACAGAGAAATACCCTAATATGAAGGCCAGGTTGGATGGGGTTCTGAGCAACCTGGCCTAGTGGAAGGTGCCCATGGCAGGGTGGTTCAAATAAATAATTTTTAAGATCCCTTCCAATACAAACCATCCTATGATTCTATGACTTGATAATGTTATTTTAATATTCTAGAAAATAAACTACTCCCGTAATTTGATTTTATTTTTTTAATGAGAACTAGAGAGCAAACAGTAATGAGTGGTGAACCTCAATACTCTGTACTGGCACCAATACTATAAGATCTCCATCAATGACATGGACAGTGGGATGGAGAGCACCCTCAAAAAGTTTGCAGGTAGCCCCAAGCTGAGTGGTGTGGTTGATCCCCTAGGGGGACAGGATGCCATCCAGTGAGACCTTGACACACNTTTCCACTTTCAAAATATGTTTTTGTTTTAAAATATCCCATTCCATTTACAGGAGTAATGTTTTTAAGGGAAGGTACTTGAGTATCATCCAAACTCTCTTAACTTACTATAGCATGTAAATCGGCTTCATCTACAATACAATTAAAAATACATCTTAAGCAGTAAGATGTGAGAAATAGAATATCTCTTTTAAGAACTCAGGAATGTCTGGATCACTGTCCTACAATCCTACTAATGTTATTGGAAGAGTTATTTTTTTGATAACAACAAAGATGAATAGTAATTTCTTTTTCTCTTTTTCTTTTCTTTCAAGCACTGTTGCTTCTGACTCTGGCTCCAAATTCACGGCAACTTTCTTCATGGCTTTATTGATTTTCATCAGAAGGATTGGCAAGATGTGGAAAATAATCTCTCCCTTCTTCTGCTAAAATTCTCTAAACCTATGATAATTTTCAGAAATAAAACACATAAATTTATAAAATTAATTATTAATTAAAATTATTAATTTAATATTAAATAATACCCATAAAACCATAATATTTACTTTATAGGATTTTACTTTGGCTTCTTGTCCACTTGTTTGTTCAGTAAGGCATAGCCCATCAGGGAGCTGTTAGTGCTCTGGAGATAGGACAAAGACAACTGTCTTCAAGTTCAACTTCCCAATCAAGTGTTGTTCCCAAACAACACTTAAAGCACGTACTAAATGAAGTGCCATAATTGCATTAATTTAGTGATAGAGACCTGGTATTTCCAATCAAATTTATATTTTTATCTGTCTTCTGACAAAAGACTTTGTCAGAACTATCATATTTTTCTGTATTATATTTCAATTTGATGCAAATGTTAGTGCTTCAAAGCTAATTAAAATAATGACATTTTTTGCTAGCTTTAGCTGGCTCTTAATCTACAATTAAGACAGAAGAAAATTTGTGTTGTACTACCAAAGCACACAGAGAAATACCCTAATATGAAGGCCAGGTTGGATGGGGTTCTGAGCAACCTGGCCTAGTGGAAGGTGCCCATGGCAGGGTGGTTCAAATAAATAATTTTTAAGATCCCTTCCAATACAAACCATCCTATGATTCTATGACTTGATAATGTTATTTTAATATTCTAGAAAATAAACTACTCCCGTAATTTGATTTTATTTTTTTAATGAGAACTAGAGAGCAAACAGTAATGAGTGGTGAACCTCAATACTCTGTACTGGCACCAATACTATAAGATCTCCATCAATGACATGGACAGTGGGATGGAGAGCACCCTCAAAAAGTTTGCAGGTAGCCCCAAGCTGAGTGGTGTGGTTGATCCCCTAGGGGGACAGGATGCCATCCAGTGAGACCTTGACACACTTGTGGAATGGGCCTGTGTAGACCTCATAAAGTTCAACAAGGCTGAGCACAAGGTCCTCTGCCCAAGCCAAAGCGATGTTCAGTATCAGTAGAGACTGGGGGATGAATGGATTGAAAGCAGCCCTGCCAAGAAGGACTTGTGGGTGCTGGGGGATGAAAAGCTCAATATGACCCATCAGTGTACACTCACTTCCCAGAAAGCCAGCTGTATCCCAGACTTCAAAAGGAGTGTGGCCAGGAGATCAAAGGATGTGATTGTCTCCCTCTACTCCACTCTTGTTAGACTACACCTTCAGTACTGCATCTGATTCTGGGTCCCCCCAATACAAGAAAGCCCTGATATATTACAGTGGGTCCAGAGGTGGGTCATGAGGAAGATCAGAAGCCTGGAACACCTCTCCTATGAAGAAAGGCTTAAAGAGTAGGGTTTGTTCACAAGGCAAGGTTCTCAGGAGACTTTACTGTGGTTTTTCAATAATTACAGGGGTCTTGTAACAAAGATGGGGTGATATTTTTTTACCATTAAATGGAATCATATAATGAAATTCCTTGGTTTTCTTCTTCTTCACTGTCATATCTCTTCAATATTATGAAGTACATGGATGAAATAATACTTCCTACATTGCAGTGACAATACAAAATATCTTTGAAAGATCTAAACCTCATTCATTTAAACGTAGACTCAGGAGTCATTAGTATATTCAGGAGTTCTTTGGATGACAGGACTGAAATTAATTTCAAGCTGGTGACATTTAAATTTAGGTGTCTGCTTCCATTATCATCAGTGGAGATCAACGGAGCCCGCAGAACAAATGCCATGTGAGGGCCAAGTCAGTCAGCTGTCCAGACATAACTGATAATACCTTTTGAGAGGTACCAGGATATGCTGGAGATCCACACAGAGATGGCAGAGATGACACTCTGGAGACCAAGATCACTGCTGAATGGCAGCTGGAGGACAGCCAGTATTTGCTATGGTATCACTCATCTTCCTGGACAGCTCTGTTGAGGCATTTGAACGGAGTCCAGTGTATCTGTTAAATGTCTTCATGGAAGGCCAGGGAAGAATTACAGTTGGCAAAGCTGAACTTCAGAATTAATTTAGTGGCTCATTTGCAGTTTATAGGCAATTCTCTTAATGAAAAGTTTTTACTGATCAGCATGACTGGACATCAAAAAGACATAAAACAGAACAGAGACATAAAGAAAAAATTAGGTGCACAAAGAACTTACTTGAACCAAAGAATCTAAAATTGCATTCTTTGTACTGGTTCACATCTTCAAAAGTCCAAGCTTTTTCATTCCTTCTTGACTAAAATAATCTAAAAGAAAGTGTATAAATATGGTGACATAGCATTATGGTGCAAAGATGCTGTACTAAAATCAGATATCAAACACTTTCAAAAATATGGTCAAATCCAAATGTCTGCTGGTATAAGCAGTTCCTTAGAGAGAAATAAATAAATCTTAGACCTGTTAAAATTTTTTTGACATTGAAGTATTTTAACATTTTGGCACTCCACTGAAAAACCAGAAAATTGAATATTTAATTTTTAATACTGGTAGATGATAAAATTTTGGAGTTCCACATATTTTTTACAACATTAGTGAAACTGTTATATTTAATTTCTTATCTACAGTTTCATTTTTCTCAGCATAATCGCTAGACAAATATGCCACCAGGAACAAGTGTAATTTGTTGTGGAGATGATGTATCAGCAATTTTATATAACTTGATTATTTTTATGATAACACAAAAATGAAGATCATGTTTCTGACTATAGCTTTGACAAAGAGACAGTTAGGAAAGTATAAATGATTTATTGTTTATCTGTTGGTCGGATATTTTACTGTAAAGATACCATTAGAATATATTTCTCACTACAATGAAACAAAATGAGTCCTTCTCATTTCTAATTTATTGTCAATGGCCATTACTAAAATGAAGATCATCTTTCAATACATTGTTATTTATTACCCTTAGAATATTTGATTTAAAAAATTTGATTCTGTGTATTTATCTACTTGCACATATCTTTCTTTGAAGTAATTCCTGTGTGAAGGTTTGGGTATAGAACTCTCCAAAATGCAATCTGACAATGACTGCACCAGTTTCCTCTGTCTTACACAATTATTCAGCATGCTCTGAAAGCTCCTCACCTCAAGACATCTCTCTAAAATTCTCTTTAGATAACAGTTTTCCACAAAAATATTAAACTTGTTGTAGCAATGCTGCTGTTTTCCAGTTCTATAAGATCATGCTACCAATTAGATTCTTCATTGCTTTTTTATATTCTAGCAGTTCCTTTTGGAAGCCAACAGATATATTTGAAGTTTTTAATCAATTCTGGTTTTGAGTCATTCTGAATCTCAGTCATTCTTTAAATTAACATTTGCTTATCTTTTATGTCTGCTTGAATTACACATGATTTTCTTAGGACCTGTTCCTTGACCCATTTTTTAGGGTTTATGGCATGCTTACCATACTAAGCAGTTTTTCTGGTGCGTGTTCTAATTTTGTGTCAAAGATTTCAAATCCTGGAAAAACTCTTTATTTTGAGAATAAGTATGCTAACTTGTTAGGACAGAGATTTCCATATTTCATTTTGTAGACCTTCATGGAAGACAAGGAGAACCAAGTAATAGGACTAATGAAAGACCTCACATATTTTTTTCAGCGGTACTTAGAAAACAGATAAACTATAGCTCAGAAATAAATCATATAAATCATAAATAAATAGAGTCTTCATTTTTTTAAAGTTCTGGTTCAATACTATTTCAAGCAGGATAATTGAACTACAGTTTGGGAATTCATGTTGTAAAAAACAAAGTAGCTGTTTTTATTAATATTTCTGGGTAGAAATTGGACAATTGCAGCTACTTGAATTGGCAGAACTAGGATTTCTATAAGGCCTGCTGCAGAAATTGTTAGAAACGTCACTTTTAGGCACTTTCAACTTCTAATTTGCTCATTATAGGAGAAATGGAAGTGAATAATTTAAAAGTATCTGCAGGCAGAGCAGTTTTACCACTCTTAAGGAATGAAGAAAAAGTTAAGAATGTCATCTGTCTGAAGGCATGTTCAGAGATGATGGCTTGACTGCTGAGATCCAGGACTGTCTGTAGATATCTCTGTAGACTGCAGACTCATTCCATATGTTGCTTTCTGCCTCACTGACACTGGATTCTATATTTAGGTGCTGGGACAATTGCAGGTCTGTTAGGACAGACAATGGGCTTTGCTCTGTTCATAAAGGCAGATTTACGTTCTTCTTAGCCTTTAGGAACACACACATTAACTTAATTTTTTTAAATTATTGTTTTCAGGTAAATCTGGGTGGATGGATCTCTACATCTTAGGATAAAGGGAGAAGTAATCCTTTTTCTATCTTTTTATCTCTTCTCTGTCTTGAAATAGCTGTGTAGACTGTCAGTAGAGAAGTTTCCATGAACATCCAGGCCATATTAAAATCACAGTACAAATATAATTCATGTCTCTTGAAATTAATCATTTCAGCTAAAATAACAGCAAAATTTTTATTTTCATGTCTAGTCCTTAGACATAGCTTGTGATGGAATTTCCTGCTGATGATATTAGAAAAATCATTGTGAAGATTATTAGTTACTAATAGCTACAATAATCAAGTTACTTTTATATTTTATATATAATATGTATTATAAAAAATAATTAAGCATTATTTTAAATAGTAAAATAAGTTTTATATTTATTTTATTTAGACTGTGGAGTTTAGTACAAAAATACTCCATATTCTTCTGTCTGAGAGTAGAATATAAGGCACCAAATTGTCATTTTTCCTCAAATCTAAATGAACTGAGCCAACATGATATAACCATATCAGTCTTGATATCTTTGATATACTGGAGGTGTACATTATTTCCCTAATTTTCACCATCTACACATATACAGTACTGTAATACAATGACCTGTCTCTAGCAAGAAATGACTATAGTGAGTTATTAGGAAACCAGCAATTACACCATAAGGCAGAAAAGGAAAAGACAATAAAAGGGAAGAATAAATGTCTTTCTAAACAAAGAACATACATCTTTGAAAAGCAAGATGTAGGATTCATTTGCATGCCTTCTGGAGAGATAATTTAATTGAATTATCTATTCTCTTAGCCTCGGAACTCAAATTATTCATTATGCACCTGATAAAAAGAAAGACAAATATGACAGCAAACTAGACAATTGTTTTAGTTTGTAGTGTTGAGTAAATAATAGTAGAATGCAATGCACAACTGTGGTAATATCAAACTGTGGTTATTTAGATAGCTGAAGAAGAGATTTCTATACTGCAGTGCACACATTATGTTCAGAATGGACTATTCTTCAAAATATTACCAGTCTGTCTTCATAGCAAGAGGACAGAGTAAAATTAATAATAATTTTATTAAAGGTAAAATAAAATGTTCCTTGATGCAATATTTCTAAATTGGAAGACTATTTTTTAAAAATTAAATGTACTATTGTAATCAAACAATAGACCAGAATCCATGCTGTAGGTCAGGTGGAAAGTTGATACAAGGTGTTGTAAATTTCTAAGTCCATTGACTTTGCCAAGAAAAATGTTATAGTGAACCAGCAGAAAAGCTGATCTGAGAGTAGAAAAAAAGCAACAAAACTCTTCCTGCTCTTTGTTTGTCCAAATGTAACAGGTGAATGCAGCAATAAATGATGAACATACACATGCATTTTAATTATTTAATATTGAATTTTCCCTATGCAGTTGTGAATTATGGAGGTATTGCATCTTAATTAGAGGGCAGGACAGATGGTGAAGGCTTAGTCTGTGTTAAAATAACCTCAGGTGTCGGCTGACTATGCACTTCAAGCAACATTGAATAATAAAAAAGATAATTGTCCAGCCAAAATACAAAAGATATTCTATGGAAATATTTGGTACAAAAATCATTGAAACTTTGTGGCTTCTTCATATTTTTTTCCCTTCTAATTTCATATCAGGTGATAATTTTGTTTAATCTTTTACCTATGGGCTAGATAAGCATTAAATTGATGAATTTAAAGGAAGAAGGCAGAAATTTAGTTTGTGTCTGAAAGAAATTTCATCTCTATTGGATATATGCACATTATCCAACAAAAACTCAATACTTTAAATTCTTTACAGCTATGGTGCTATACTGGAGCAACACAGAAAGAAATGTGCATCTCCTAACCAGAGGCTCCTCTATGACAAAAAGTCAAATATTTTCTCTTCTGAACTACCATTTCCTAGGATGCTGAGTCAATACAGTTATGGGGAAAACATAACAATAGGAAATCCTAATTTAAAAATAAGTACCTATGGGCCAGTTTTATCTACGGTCCTGTTTTTTTCTGTGGCAAACCGAAGACTTGACTTGCTTCCTCTGGATATTTGAGATAGAAAATTCAGTATTTTCTGGCTAGAAGAGCCCATTATGTTAATGTAATATAACCTCTTCAAAGCAAAGATATAGATCATCCATAAGAGTATAAAAGAAACAATGCCAAGCACTACTGTAAAAGTGTGCATTCATGCATGTAGAATTTATGACTTTGTGCAAAACCAATTTTGCCTTGAATGTATATGGAATGACTGAACTGGTGTCAAACCAGTAATTGTTCTTTCTTCTGATCAGAAAATTGGTGAATGAACCTATGGAGGAACAGGTTATGTAAAAAAAAACAGTACCAAGACCACCACAACAGAAAAACTTGCTCTGGTCCGTTGAGATTCTAAGTACAAAATGTGGTATAACTCCATCAAGTGTGAGACAGAGAAATGCTACCTAGCTCCCATTTCTCAGTGAAATTATTAACCACATCACAGCAGCTATGGAGGGGAATATCTAAATGACATTGTCCTAGTGTAATGAGTTCCTGTTAGAAGAAAATTTCTCTCTATGGGCTAGAAGGGACTGCAGAGTGTTTTGATAAATCAGTCCAGATGACTGCAAGATACACCATAATATTCACGCATATTAGACTATGTTTCAAAATATTTTTTCTATTATTTCCATATTCTTACACTGCTATATCTTAACAATGTTTGAATTTTTTATTATATGAAAATAATTACAATAATTCATAAGAACAAATCTTATGAGGGTTCTTATGAGTTTGTGTGTTTACTTCCAATCTTAAATATTCTATGATTCTATAGCAGAAGAACCATTCGCTAAAGCAAGTTTTTAAATAACAGCTGTGATCTGGATTACTTCAGCAAAATACCGACTGATATATTTTCCAAGAAATTTAATCTAGTCTTCAATTATTCAAGTGGTTTATGCACAGTAAACAATGAAATGTTGCTCCAATGGGGGCCAAACCCCCAGACTAACAGTAAAAAAATACAAGCAGTTAAAAAAGAAGAAGATAACAATGGTCTGTCCATAATGATTAAACTTGCAAGTCAATAAACCTCTGATGCTTCTTTGTGTTGAGCAGGCAAAAGTTATTTAAGCATTTTCTGCACGTTGAGCATATGCTGCTGCTTTTGGAAGGCTTGTGCTGATTTCGCTACCTGACAAACAACATTTTTCAAATGTACTTCTGAGGACAATATTCTCCACTTTATTTTCTAAGGAAAATGAGTTTGCAAATGCAAGTTCAGAACAGCAAAATTAATATAACATCATTAATCACCAAGCAATTAGAATAGATGCAAATATGCATATTTGCTAATGTACATTTCCCATAAGAGTAACAGAAAAAAAAACATTTACTAATTACTTCCCCCCACTGCTGCCTTTTTTTGTATTGGAAATATCTTCTGTTTTTCCTAACAGATTTGCTTGTTTTCTTCATCTACAGGAAACCTTATTGCCCAGATTCTCTTCAAGTCCAAACAAGTGCAGTAATGCTGAAATGTGTGGAGTGATGGGGAAAAGAAATACAAAAAAAAAAAAAAAACAAACCCAACAAGGAGCCCAAAAGAAAACAATAATAACAAGAATATAAATCTCCTGAAATTGCTCCTAAATTAACAGATTTATTATTGTTATCTTTACCTCCTTAGCACCTGGTGATAAGAACCAGACTGGTCATCTGTGAACACAATTAGCTGCAGGCAGGCACATCCTTTAAAACATGGTTTTGTGATAATTATTCCCCAGTGCGAATGGATCCCTGTTGCTTATAAATTTGATCATAAGGTGGAGAAATTAAATTACAGAAACAGGGATAGTAACTGAAACACGAGTTTACACATGAAATTCAGAGCAAAGTACAAATGAGAAAATACAAAAATCAGATGTGCAGGGAACAGTATGTGGTTTTGATCCAGCTCAGTGAGGAGAGCACGATGCTGTTTTATGGCTGCTGGAGAAACCACAGAGTAGCTGAACAGTCAACATACACTTCCTCATTCTGTCTTCAAAGGGGTTTTTCTAGAGATGATGCAGCATCAGCATTTAAATATTATTGGTGGAGTTAAACTGATACTCACATTGCTGGAGTGATTACTAGAAGCAGAGGTCTGTGTTCAGAAAGGGATGTTATTCTGTGGAATGCTGGCTGTTCAGTTACTGTACATGTACAGAGTTAATAGTTTCTTGGATGACTAAACAAAGGTACTCATTACAAACTTAGAAGTATCCCACCCTGATGAAACAAATGCCTGCTGTCCCCTGTTGTCAAAATAGGGGGGTTTGCTTGCACAGTCCAGCCCTCCATAGTTATGCTGGTGACATTCCTATCCTTCATATGAGCAATTTCAAATCATAGAATCATTTGGGTTGGAAAAGACCCTTAAGATCACTGAGGTCAACCATAAATTTAACACTGCCAAGACCACTAAATGAAAAATGAATTGAAATGAAAGTCAGCATAAGGCAGGGTAGAGTATGGCCTGAGACTGACAGAAACACAAAAGTAAAGGCTAAGGTATATTAGAAATTACTGATTATCAAAAGAACATGCTCCTAAGATAGAGTGCTACACAGAATTAAATTAATCTAACTAGAATAAAGATGCTCTGTTATGGTAAAACAGATGAGTTTTGATCCTAAATTAATTTCAACATGTTGGTTAATAAGTTAAATTTTCTTAAAGTTTACAGAATTCAAGCACAGTAAGCTTGTCAAAAGCATGTCAGTTCTGACTGACATGCCACAAAGTTGATGACTAACAGGTGGTGATGGGCAAATTCTGAAAATAGCTTTCAGCTGCTTGTGACTTTGTAAGTAGTTCTAGTTTCCAAAGCTCAGGACCAGAAGCATTAACAGGTTTTTTTCTCTCTCCCCCCATTTATAGACTGTTTAGATGAGCTCACAGTTATGTGACAGAAGTTAAGGTTTCTTATTTTTTAGCTAGGCTTGCTTACTTGAACACCATTATTCATATGAATAAAAGGAGTTATTTAGGAACTGACAATCTCAAAACCATATGGAGTAGTGAAGATATGGAGGTAGGAAGAAAGGTTGTTATGCAGGTGAGATAGATGCGTGTATATATATATCTATATAGGTATATATGTATATATATATATA